>JAXIVJ010003727.1:0-90715 GCA_036785665.1 Chirona hameri | reverse complement strand
GTGTTGGTTGACAAAGTGGATTGGCTGAAAAATTGGCTGTCAGCCAATTAGCGGCGGCACTAGCCTAGACCCCTTTTTTCAAATGGGAAATTAAATTGCTTAAAAACGGTTAAGTTTTGGGAAAATGACCTTAGTATTTTCGAAATTTCAATAACGGCCAAAGATAATGCCTATCTCAGTTCAAAACCAATACAAAGGTGAAACATTCCCTTGGCCGTACAAAGGTCATTTTGTTAAAGCAAAATGCAATAAAAAAGATAGAAAATACTAAGGCCTTCAAAAAAGCTATCTCCGATTTCTTAAAATTTTGGTTTGTTACCCCCCCCCCCCCCCCCCGAACAAAACAAAAATGGTGGGAAAATGCCCTCATAATACAAATTTCAAACATTTTCAAAATTGACTTATGGCTCCCAAGTATGAGTAACTCATCAGGTCATATGTTGAAATTACGTTGTTTTGGCTTTTAACCCGGCAGTCACTGGGGTATATTCTGTAACACGACTCACTGGGGGGATGCCTTTTTTAGACCCCCCCCCCCCCCCTGGTATCTTCAGAACCAATGATCACAGCGGGACGCGCAAGGCGGCATTCGAAAGCGCTCAATGAGATAAGCCTAACGCACACTTATTTTTAAAAAAAATTAGATCACATGTCAGGTCACGGTCAAGTCAAACGTCAAAATCGAGGTATTTGAGTTTATCGACAATACTTGCCATCCATGGCCTTCGATTGCGCCTATAATCCCCAAAAATGCTGTCAAAGGTATGACACATTTCACATGAGCTAAAGTGAGATTGTTGGAAAATATTTTTATGTCAATTTTACATTTTTACCTTAACCCGCGCGGCGCTGGGGGGTAAATTTTACCCCCCCTCCCGGATTTTCTCCATAACTTGAAAACTATGACAGATATCGAAGTGAAACTTGCGATACCTTATAGTGCATCAATTCTACATCTTGTGTTTTAATTTGGTTGAAATTTGTGAAAATTTTGAGGAGATAATGATGTTTTAGTGACGTCATGTCATGTCATTTTTGGTGAAAAAACGTTAAATGTTTGAAAAATCGTAGAAAATAGCGTGTTGGTGCAAATCGCAAAAAAAGGCGTCACAAGAAAGGAAATAACATTGTCTTTAACATGGCTATCTCAGATTTTCAAAATTCTGGGTTTTTGACCCCCAAAAATGCAAAAAAAATGATTTTTGGGGAAGAATTTCCACAAAAGTTTTTTGTTTGAAGATTTTCAAAAAAACGGAAGATATATTATAGAACCGAGTATGAACGATGTTCATACCGAATTTCAAAGCAATTTCTTTATTTTGACTGACTTATGGCTCTCTAAGAATAAGTAACTCATGACGTCATTTTTTAAATTGTGTTTTTTGGCTTTTTACTGACCAGATACAGACAAATAAATGCCACCACTGTATTTCGAAGACAAAACTAGTCTAGAAACATGCAATGTTTATTTAGATTAACCAATTTCAAATTTTGACCTTATTTGTGACCTGACCTTGACCTGAGGGCGATTATATGGTGTCAGGCTGTGAAAATGGGCTGCTATATCGAATTATACGTGTAAAATAACCCATACAACATGTGTCGCATGGCTTTCGTAGACCTTTGCCCTTTTGTGACCTGCCCTTGATCTTGACCTTTGCTTAAAATTTCACTTTTACTTATGCGGGAGATGCATTATACATTTGGGAGCACTTTGTGAGATAATGGTTGCAATACAAGGCTTTGGATGGAAAGTATAGCCCAAAAACCCAAATACTGAAATTTTGACACTTGACCTGACCGTGACCTGACATGTGACCTTATATTAATAATTTCCGGCATGCGTTAGATTCTTCTCACTGAGAGCTTTTGATCGCCGCCTTGCGCGTCTCGCTACGGTTATTGGTTCGGAAGATACGAGGGGGGGGGGGTAAAATTTACCCCCCAGCACCGCACGTTCGGATGGAGACCCCAGCGCCGCGCGGGTTAAGTTTTCAGTTTTAAAGTTGCATCTCTAATTTTCAGCGCTATTTGACGCTTCCAAATTTAAGAAAACTATTACAAACTTGATACCTATCGCTAGACAATGCAATTCTTTATCATGTGCCATGGTTTTCTTAACCTGGAGAACGATTTTTTCATAAAATGGTCTAAATTTCACTGAAATTCCACATATAGTGATTCTACAAAGCTGCATGACTGATTTCCGACGCAAAGTGACGGTTCGAAATTTAAGTAAATTTGTCAACAGTAATGCAGAATGAAATACATTTAAATGTAGCATCGCGTGGTATCAATGGTTTCTTGTAAAGAGGAACGAGTTTTTCCATAAAGGGATCAAACCTCATTAATGGCAGCGCGACAACAAGCCCGTCCGGTCCATCAATTGTGTTGTCTATCAATGGACCAATGTGCTTGATATTTATTATCAAAATGGGTAGTGTTATCCTTCGTCCTACGGGGGGCCTGACAGACCCCCCCCCCCCCCCCCCCCTCCCCTGAGTTTTTTAATCACTTTTTACACATGCGGCGTATCTTGCTGACATTTTTAGTAGCAGAGTTTACAACAATTATACGTATGCAGTAAAAAAAAAATCATTGAAATTGGTTAAGCTGTTTGGGAGATAACATGCTCCCTGGAGGGCCTCTGATTACGAGCGAGCGCCTCGCTCTCGCTCGTCCTTCCGTGGTGTATGGGAAACATCTGATTATGAGCGGCCCGGCCCGGCCCGGCCCGTGGCGACGCTTTTGAGAAGCTCTGCAACAGCACGTCCGATTGACAAGCGGACTTTTTGCTGAGCAGCCCCATCTAACCTACCCTGTTTGAGTCCAGTGCCGACTCATGTGGGTGACTACCACTGCGCGTGGCGCGTACCGCGTGAGGGGTGTTATTTTTTTTTTATCGCAATAACTCCGCAACGGCTGGGCAGATTATGTGCAAATTTCGTGTGTGGTTAGGTACCCCTCAGCCGCCACTTTCAGACAACTTAGGGGTGCAGTGACTCTGCACTTGCGCACGTGCTCACCCCTATTATATATCTCAGGAACGGCTGAGCCGATTGTGTTCAAATTTGGTGTGTGGTTAGGGGCCTCTCATCCGCCAGTTTCCCACAAGTCAGAGGTGGGGTGCCTCTGCACGTGCGCACGTGCATACCCCTATTCTGTATCTCAGGAACGGCTGCGCCGATTGTGTTCGAATTTGGTGCATGGTTAGGGACCTCTCAGCCGCCGCCTTTGCACAAGTCAGGGGTGGGGTGCCTCTGCACGTGCGCACGTGCATACCCCTATTCTGTATCTCAGGAACGGCTGAGCCGATTGTGTTCGAATTTGGTGCATGGTTAGGGACCTCTCAGCGCCGCCTTTCCACAAGTCAGGGGTGGGGTGGCTTTGCACGTGCGCACGTGCACACCCCTATTATATATCTCCGGAACGGCTGAGCCGATTTTGTTCAAAGTTGGTGTGGTGGTTAGGGACCTCTCAGCCGCCACTTTCCCCACAAGTCAGGGATGGGGTGTCCCTGCACGTACGCACGTGCACACCCTTTTTTGTATCTCAGAAACTACTTGCCCGATCGAGTTGAAATTCCCCATACAATTCCGTCGCGCTCGCTCGTTCATCGCCAACTACGGCGCCTTACTGGTAAATACACGTAATACACGTAGGGGGCGGATTCCCCCCCCCCCCCTATGATCTCGAAAACCACGCAACGTCGCGACAAGCGAAAAACGACGTTAGATAGCTCAAGACAAGCTCTTTTGAAAGCATTACGTTTATTTTTTTTCTCTCAGGTCAATATTGAGGTCAATAAAGGTCATCAAGGGTCCGATTTTCAAGTTTTCAAGACTTTCAAGTTGTCAAGATTTCATTGGGCCCTCCGGCCCAATGAGCGAGAGAGCCTCGGTCCCTCAGCCCAATGGAAGCTGCCGAGCGACTTAAGGCTTACCAGGCCAGAAAGTCCTTGTTCGGACTGAGGACTAGGAGCCAGTGGCGCACGCAGGGGGGGGGTCAAAGGGGTCAGCTGACCCCCGCGAAATTTCTGAGGGGCCCGTATTTCTGAGGGGCCCGTTTCTGGTAGGGGCCCGGTCTTGGTCAGGCCTGGTCGAGGCAGGGGCCCGGTGCTGGCAAAGGCGTGATATGGGGCCCGGTCAGAACGAGAGCCCGGTACTTGAACATTATTGATGCGGGCCCGTTTCTGGTAGGGGCCCGGTCTTGGTCAGGCCCGATCGAGGCAGGGGCCCGGTGCTGGCAAAGGCGTGATATGGGGCCCGGTCAAAACGAGGACCCGGTCACAACAGGGCCCGGTCATTGCATATTCTTGATACGGGCCCGTTTCTGGAAGGGGCCCGGTCTTGGTCAGTTCCGATCGAGGCAGGGTCCCGGTGCTGGTAAAGACGTGGCATGGGGCCCGGTCAAGACGAGGGCCCGGTCAGAACAGGGCCCGGTCCTCGCATATTCTTGATACGGGCCCGTTTCTGGTAGGGGCCCGGTCTTGGTCAGGCCTGATCGAGGCAGGGGCCCGGTGCTGGCAAAGGCGTGATATGGGGCCCGGTCACAACAGGGCCCGGTCCTTGCATATTCTTGATACGGGCCCGTTTCTGGTAGGGGCTCGGTCTTGGTCAGGCCTGATCGAGGCAGGGGCCGGTGCTGGCAAAGGCGTGGCATTGGGTTCGGTCAGGACGAGGGCCCGGTCATAACAGGGCCCGGTCCTCGCATATTCTTGATACGGGCCCGTTTTTGGCAGGGGCCCGGTCTTGGTCAGGCCCGATCGAGGCAGGGGCCCGGTGCTGACAAAGACGTAATATGGGCCCGGTCACAACAGGGCCTGGTCCTTGCATATTCTTGATGCGGGCCCGTTTCTGGTAGGGGCCGGTCTTGGTCAGGCCCGATCGAGGCAGGGGCCCGGTGCTGGGAAAGATGTGATATAGGGCCCGGTCAAAACGAAGGCCCGGTCACAACAGGGCCCGATCCTTGCACATTCTTGATACGGGCTTATTTGATATTGATACGTATTTTTACATTATCCATTGTTGCTTCAGGAAATGGTTTATGGCAACTTGTGGCAACATGATGGTGGGCACGAATTACGTAGTCGAGGCGCACTAAAACCCCAACGATGATGATGATGACATTACTACCGGGGATCGGACTGCCTAACCTGCCTAACCTGTAAAATATAATTGTTGTTGTTGTCATTTACCTGCCTAACCTGTAAAATATAATTGTTGTTGTTGTCATATACCTGCCTAACCCGTAAAATATAATTTTTGTTGTTGTCATTTACCTCATTTCGTCAAATTTACACTCGACAGTTGTACCGCACATCAGTAGCACACGCACCTAAAATTCGCACATCAGTAGCACACGCAGTCACCTTACACGACATTGACAAGAAAATTATAATGTCTCAGGTCCCATGCTGTAGGGGCCCGCTCAAAAACAAGTGACCGAAATCCGCGAAGTTTTCTAAAAACGGGTGGGGGTCCGCTCACAAGGGGCCCGCTTTTAGGGCTCTGACCCCCCCCCCCCCCCCCCCCCCCCCCCCCGAAATGGAATCCTGCGTGCGCCACTGCTAGGAGCCCTCAGTAGACCCGAGAGAGCCCTCAGTCGGCCCGGGGGAGCCTTCAGTCGGCCTAAGGGGCCCTTGCAAGGCTTAAAAGGGCCCACAGTTGGCCTGAGGGGGCCCTTTCTAGGCTTCAGAGGGCCCTTGCTAGCGCTTAAAAGGGTCCCCGGTCGGCCTGAGGGCCCCTGTCGGCCTTTAAGGTGCTCTCGGCCGGCCCGAGAGGGCCCTAAGTGGTCCTGAGGGGGCCCTAGCTTGGTTGGTCCGAGGGAACCTTGTTCGGCCTACGGGAGCCCTTGCTATTAAGAGGGCCCCCAGTCTTCCTGAGGCCTCCGGTCGGTCTAAGGGGCCCTCCGCTGGCGTAAGAGGGCCCTAGGACGTCTTGAGGGGGCTCTGGGTTGGTCGGCCTGCTGGACCTTCGGTTGGCTTGTGGGGCTCTCGGTCGTCCTGATGGGGCACTCGGTTGGTCGGCCTCCTGAGGGGCTCTCGGTCGACCCAAGGGTCCCTTGGTCAACATAAGGGAGGTCCTTGATTGAGCTGAGGGGCCCTCAGTCGGCCTGAGAGAGTCCTAGTTAGGCTTAAGAGTGCCCCGGTCGACCTTAGGGGCCCCAGCTGGCCTAAGAAAACCCTAAGACGTCCTGAGGAGCACTAGGTTTGTCGACCTGAGGGGCCCTCGGTTGGCCTGAGGGGCCCGCGATCGGCCTGTCGGGGTCTGGTTGGCCTAAGTGGGCCCCTTGATCGGCCTGTGGGGGTCCGGTCGGTCTAAGGGGACCCCGGTCGGCCTAAGGGGGCCCTTGGTTGGCCTGAAGGGCCCTCAGTCGGCCTGATGGAGCCCTTGTTGGGCTTAAGAGGGCCCCCGGTCGACCTGAGGGGCCCCAGCCGGCCTAAGTGGCCCTGAGCCGGCCTAATAAGGCCATAGGTCGTCCTTAAGAGCCCTAGGTTTTCCGGCATGAGGGTCCTTCGGTTGGCGTGATGGGCCCTTGGTCGGCCTGAGAGGCATTCCACTCAATATGATAGCAGGCCTCTAAGACAATAGCATAAGGTCCTTTGATGATGAGCTTTTGGAATGTTATTGGATTGTATTACCTGAACATCATAACTTTCCAATTATTTAGAGATGCCACTTGCTGAAAATGGCATCTAATCAAATTAACAATCTGCTATACAGAAATAAAATGCATATTGCACAGCCAAATTTTGTGCCAACTAAAAATTTAGTGTAAGGAAAGTGGAAATGTTGACAGTAATGTCCACTTTCTGCCAAAGAACACATTGTCACCCATTATATTTTGTGATATCCTGCCTGATGTATGAGAACCAGGAAAAATGCAATGCAATGCTTGAAATGGGTTATTAGCAGTGTATTTTTTTACAGATGTAATCAAAATATTTACCCTGCATTGAAAACTGTAGTGTGAGTGTGAGTGTGTGTGAAGTTATATACCCCAACAAACATTTACCCACCAGTCTACACAAAATGAAGGATTGGGGCAAGTTTAAACAGCCAAAATTTCACCCAAAATGTGATAGCAGGCTGCCACAATGGCATCATATCCAATGTCATACATTCATATCACAGCATTGCTTGTATAGCAACCTATCAAAGCAATTGGTCATTTTTGGTGTCTTATCAAATGTCATAAATTCATCCTTGTACAGCTTTCTATCAAAGCAATTTGTCATTTTTGTGTCTTTTTCTGAACTCTTTCTACAACTGGCAATTACCTTCATAAGTTGTGAGCTTGTGTTGCTTCAGGAAGCCTGAAGGTGTGAACATATTACATGTTGAGTGAATTGAAAATGAACTTCCACACCTGACTAGATGTGAGCCATGAACACAGTCCTAGGATTGCCTTTGAGCTGGGGTGCAGTGCAAAAATTCTGGCAAAAAGTACAAAGAGTGGAAAATTCAACCAAAAACATATGTACAAGGCTTTAGTAATGCCAAGTTACCTGCCCACCAGAATTAGTTATAATATATTGCATTTCTTTCCAGCCTTTCCCCCCACAGGCAGTCCCTACTGTTACATTCATAAATATGCATCAGTTTTCCAATTATCCAGTGTGTTTAAAATTAAGGAGTGGCAAATTAACAGTATCATCTTGGGATAAGGAGTGGAAAATAGTATCTATAGGGTGTGGTTTTCCACCCAAATTTACCAATGCCAAGACACTGGCCATGAACAGTGTTTTATTTTTCATTTCATCACATAGTGAGTTCGGAATGAAATGTTATTGTTGTTGCAATTTCAAATTTGCATTTTATATAATTGTTGTACCTGGAAAATAAAATTATGTGATACATAATATATTCAACATTTTTGTGAGGACAATGGAATCCTATTTTAACTACAATGACATTAAGAGCAATGGGCACCGTACATAGCCTATTAGCTGTGGCGCCCTTAAACCCAAATCATCATCATCACAACATTAAGATCAGGTAGAAACTAGAAAGAGAGCAAATTTCCAGGACAGAAGGAAAGGAGCAAAATCCTTTGACCAAAAAGTACAGACAATGCCTGATATTTCAAGGTTGACTTTGAATAGACTCTGTCTAAACTAGTTCACTACCCTAAAGGTAAACCTAACAGGAGTATTCAAATACTGTAATTTTATCTCCATTAGTTTCCTGAAAAAAAGTGCATCACGATCAGGATGACAAGGACATACCGGTATTGGTAGGGCAGGTGTCACACTTCCGTACACAACACTGTAGGTAGTGTGACGAGCCTGAACAAGTGGCGGGCGGTGCAGCCGGCTTGATGACATCATTGGGAGGGTATACTTAACCCCCGCACTGCAGGGGGGTTGATCCCCCCCTCATGTTTTTCGCGGATAGCGAAAAAACGGCGCCGGGTATTGACACACCTGTTAGGACATCAATTGCGCACACTTTGAGAAAAAATACCTTCGGGTCATCTCAGGTCAGGTCACCAGACCAGGTCAAGTGACCCCACCTCCAAAAATGTTTGCAGTTGTGCCAAAGCCAGAGTATCTCACCGATCAGTTTGAAACTTACAGGATGTCATGAGAGCATCATACTTACAATTCGTATATCTCGGAATTTTGATATCGGTGACCTAAGGTCAGGTCAATTTCGTAACCTCACCATAATAAATAAATGGGAAAATATAAAAATGCTTCCTATTTGAAGGATATGCATGATATTAGTTCAATTGCTTCTGGATCATGTTATTATGGGATATTCTTGATGATCCAAGTGTAAGTTTTGTTCAGTAACCCCTATGGGGTCATTTGAGGTCATGCGACGTCACCATCACTTTTTTGTCAATAACTACCGACATAATGAAGATAGAGAAATAAAACAGAGAGCAATGTGTTTTTCCCGTCGGGACACGTCTTCCCATATGCAACATGACCTATTTGGGTCACCATTTGACCTTGACCTGAGGTAAAATTGTTAAGTTGACTTAACAAGGTCACGATGTAAATCATTCGAAGTGCCTTCACGAAGTAAACACAACTGCGTAAACAGTTTTTTGCTATCTTTATTAAGTAAAAAGTCAGCATTCCCCCCCCCCTTTTACTTCTGGAGCCTCAAATATTGACCTGAGATCAATTTGGAGGACATAATCGATTGAAAATTTCACGGACTGGCGGTTGCTTTTTCCGTTTGTTTCTAACTAGTATAGTTGCCTAGATATATGGGAATTTCTGGAGCGATGTCCTAAAACCGGAAAAACTGGAACATTTTACCTTTGATGACCTCTGGTGACCTCAATTTTGACCTGACCTAAAATAATATTGATTACTTTCAATAGAACTTGTATCAAGCTATCAAATGATGTTTTCTTCTTGTCGCTACATTGCGTAGTTTTCGAGATCTCACGGGGGCGGAAATGCCCCCCCCCCCCCCCTGCAGCTCGTGTTCGGCGCAAAGCCAGCAGCGCTCCAACCAGCAGCGCGCGGGTTAATCGCGTAGGCCTGTTTACTACTCAATCAGACTTAATGGTGTAGGCATGTTTACTACTCGATCAGACTTAATGGTGGGATTAGGTTAGGGTAGGTTAGTTTAGGTACCATAACCTAAACCAACCTAACCTAACCCCACCATTAAGTCTGATCAATCAGTAAACAGGCCTACGCCATTAACTATACCCTCCCAGTGATGTTATCAAGCCGGCTACACCGCCCGCCCCTTGTTACACTACCTACAGCTGGTGTACGGAAGTGTGACGCCTGCCCTACCAATACTGGCATACCTAGCATGAAATGGTAAAAATAGTCCAACCTTAAATCAGCCAAACACAGGTCAGCCTGCAACGGGTGTCAATCGCTTTGAAGTCTTGTTGCAAGCTATGTGGCTGGCCCCAGTTGGATTGGACAAAAATACAGGTGCAGTATATCACCAATGGCATGCAAAGTTTGGCAATAGTATGTGTGCAGAATTACAGTGGTTTACCCTACAATAGACAAGCAGCATCATCCTCAATTCACTAATAAATATCCAGACACTGGTCCAATGAAGTAATTTACTATCCCAGCTTTCAAAACAACAGATCGTGTCAAAATCTAACAATGGCAAGGTTTTGCAAAACGAGCAACACTAAAAGAGGTGAGTACGCACTCAGTACTCACCATAGTTGTTTATCAAGGCCGTATCGTTATAGGGGCATGGGCCGTATCAAGGCCATACATAGGTCGTATAAGAGGTTGTTTATATACCATATACCCAACTTTTGAGCGGTATCTATTGCCTTGTTTTGAGCTAACTTTTGAAATGATTCTGGAGGAGGAACGAACGGCGAGAAATGCAACTAACATATCAATTACCATGACGGATCATAAACCTGATGAAATATTTCAGTATTAGCTTTGAAAAATTATTTCATAATTCAAAGATTAATATATTTTTGTATTTATTATTTATTAATATACTTGCTGAAATTGTGTGACCTTCGATTGCATTCTTGAACATCTTGAAATAGAGGTTGGCGGCCAACTATTGTGGTGAAATATATCCGAACATTCATGAGTTTTTTCTCTCAAATACAGGATGGATCACTCTAAAAATAGACCATAGGCATGCGTCTAAAATACAGGGCCATGTTGTTCACATACAGAGTTTGTTTTTTTCACTACCAAACGTAGAAAATCGTGTGATACCCGCTGATACCTGGTACTTAGTTGGTATGTAAGTACCTCTACTTTCGACGAATGGGTACTTAATGCCCATTGGACTTGGACCATAACTATCTTCCTCGTGGGGGGATACGCATTTGTTTAGTAAGTGCAATACTGCAGTGCTTTTTTAACCAGCGATTACGAAAAAACAGCGATTTGCCTCCCCGGGATTGGTGGCCGGAAAGATAATGGTCCACTAAATTCGCGAAATGAAGCGTCGCACAGCGAGCGACACCTTATGATGTTTAGGTATAAAAGAGCTAATGGCTTGCATATTTGGTCGGTGTCTTGATGTCTCTTTTCACGCACAGCGTTTCCTAAAATTGCTACACGGATCGGCTGTGTCATCAACCAAATATGCTGCACACCATAGCATGCAAGAAGGCACTTTTTTGTCCTCTGGAGGAGCCCTCAATTGGCCTGTGGGGCCCGGTCGGCCTAAGGGTCCCTTGGTTGGGCTGAGGGGCCCTCAGTCGGCCTGAGTGAACCCTTGCTAGGCTTAAGAGGGCCCCCCGGTCGACCTGAGGAGCCCCAGTCGGACTAAAGGGGTTCTCGGCCGGCGTAAGGGGCCCTCGGCTCGCCTAAGAGGGCCCTATGTCGTCCTGAGGGCCCCCAGGTTGGTCGGCATGAGGGGCCTTCGATCGGCCTATGGGGACCCATTCGGCCTAAGGGGACCCTCTGTCGGTCTGAGGGGCCCTTGGTCGGCCTGAAGCCCCCTCGGTCAGCAGGTCAGGTCAACTGAGTCAGGTTATACGGGCGACGCCACTAGCGTTGTGTAGACGGCGCCCAGAGCGATACGACTCGTGACGTCACAGCCATATGGCCCCCGTTTCTGGTTGTCCGTTTAAAACAAAAATGAAAATAAATATGAAGACGTGGTTTAAATTCATTGGTATTTATATTTTCAACATTCAATCGAATACGTAGATTCTAATTTTGCTATTGGCGAAAAAATGACAACTCGACCATTGTCCGGTGACGGTCCCGAAATAAGGGAAGATACGATAAAACACATATATTTTGTTAGATACAGATTTATCCTAATTTTTGGTAATGCGGTGGATTATGAACAAGTACTTAGTGTCGGTATTTTTAACAAATATCCCTATTTAAGCGGTTTAGTTCTCACAGCATCCGCAGCTTGGCGCTAGCGTCGCACGACGATCAAATGTTCGCGTCCGGCGCGTACCGGCTAATATTCTGTTCTTTTGCAAATTCGTGTTGCTGTGTTGGCAATATATTTGTAAACTAGCAATGCTACCGTTTCGCAATTGCGTTCGCAAAATTGTCACCACATTGCATTGTTCGTCACCACATTGCATTGTTCGTCACCACATTGCATTGTTCGCTGTCTGTGATAACGCGCCCTGAGGCACATTTTGCTGCCCAAAACTGAAAAAAGATGTAAGAATGGAAGCGGAATTACCAGACTATACCGCCATTACCAGACAGCCGTAGACGATTCGGAGCCACACAACACCACTTTGACTCAATCCAGACTTACTCTGAATCCATCCAGAGCCATCTTGACTCAATCCAGAGTCACATTGACTCTATCCAGAGTCACCTTGACTACATCCAGAGTCACCTTGACTACATCCAGAGCCACCTTTACTCCGTCCAGTCACCTTGACTCCATCCATAGTCATCTTGACTTCATCCAGAACCACATTGACTTCATCCAGAGCCACATTGACTCCATCCAGAGCCACCTTGACTTTATCCAGAGCCACATTGACTCTATCCAGAGCCACCTTGACTTCATCCAGAGTCACCTTGACTCTATCCAGAGTCACCTTGACTCCGTCTAGTCACATTGACTCCATCCAGATACACATTGACTATATCCAGAGCCCCCTTGACTCTATCCAGAGCCACCTTGACTCCATCCAGAGCCACATTGACTTCATCCAGAGTCACCTTGACTCTATACAGAGTCACCTTGACTTCATCCAGAGCCACATTGACTTTATCCATAGTCACGTTGACTCTATCCAGACTTACTCTGACTTCATCCATAGTCACCTTGACTCTATCCAGAGCCACCTTGACTTCATCCAGAGCCACCTTGACTTCATCCAAAGCCACCTTGACTTCATCCAGAGCCAACTTAACTCCATCCAGAGCCACCCTGACTCCATCCAGAGCCACATTGACTCCATCCAGAACCACCTTGACTCCGTCCAGTCACCTTGACTCCATCCATAGTCATATTGACTCCGTCCAGGGACACCTTGACTCCATCCAGAGTCATCTTGACTTCATCCAGAGCCACCTTGACTCCATTCAGTCACATTGACTCCATCCAGTCACCTTGACTCCATCCAGAGCCACATTGACTCTATCCAGACTTACTCTGACTTCATCCAGAGTCACCTTGATTCCATCCGGAGCCACATTGACTCTATCCAGACTTACTCTGACTTCATCCAGAGTCACCTTGACTCCATCGAGAGTCATCTTGACTCCATCCAGAGACACCTTCATCCCCCTCCCTCCCAGGCCGGGTTGGCACTGGTTGGCTGTGATGAGCAGTGCTCGCCGCCAGCGGGGTTCTGTTTGTGTATCTGTCCCCGCGGACTGGGCGCGGCCGGAGTCAACCGGTCCGTGTCAGGACGTCCGGAGTCAACCGGTCTGTGTCAGGACGGCCGGAGTCAACCGGTCCGTGTCAGGACGGCCGGAGTCAACCGGTCCGTGTCAGGACGGCCGGAGTCAACCGGTCCGTGTCAGGACGGCCGGAATCAACCGGTCCGTGTCAGGACGGCCGGAGTCAACCGGTCCGTGTCAGGACGGCCGGAGTCAACCGGTCCGTGTCAGGACGGCCGGAGTCAACCGGTCCGTGTCAGGACGGCCGGAGTCAACCGGTCCGTGTCAGGACGGCCGGAGTCAACCGGTCCGTGTCAGGACGGCCGGAGTCAACCGGTCCGTGTCAGGACGGCCGGAGTCAACCGGTCCGTGTCAGGACGGCCGGAGTCAACCGGTCCGTGTCAGGACTGGATGCTCTCATAACATACCGCTGGGAGCCGCTAATGTCTCTGACAAGCGGTGCGAATAGGGGGGGGGGGGTGTACGAAGACGTGTGCTGATGGTGTGACAGGAAAGCAGACGGTGGGGTGCGAAGAGAAATAATCAAGAACTAACTAATACTAGTAATCGTGTACTACCTTGTTACTGTATATGTCATGAACGGTACCATTGCTTCATATTATTCGTACTTATACTACTGCGCCATATTTGTCGTACTCCTACTACTGCGCCATATTTGTCGTACTCCTACTACTGCGCCATATTTGTCGTACTCATACTACAGCGCCATATTTGTCGTACTCATACTACTGCGCCATATTTGTCGTACTCATACTACTGCGCCATATTTGTCGTACTCATACTACAGCGCCATATTGTCGTACTCATACTACTGCGCCATATTTGTCGTACTCATACTACTGCGCCATATTTGTCGTACTCATACTACTGCGCCATATTTGTCGTACTCATACTACTGCGCCATATTTGTCGTACTCATACTACTGCGCCATATTTGTCGTACTCATACTACTGCGCCATATTTGTCGTACTCATACTACTGCGCCATATTTGTCGTACTCATACTACTGCGCCATATTTGTCGTACTCATACTACTGCGCCATATTTGTCGTACTCATACTACTGCGCCATATTTGTCGTACTCATACTACTGCGCCATATTATGCAACGTGTCGTATAAATTTACTGCTGATTGCTATAATAGAACACTGACAATGGAAATGCGCTGGGTTTATTCTGTCTACACAACCAGTCTACTCATTGCCATAATCGTGTTGGGAATTTACATTTGAGCCGCGTCCGACACTGTATGTATATTGTCAAGCTCTCCATTGCGTACTGCCAGAGTTTGACGAAAACACCTGCATATGACCCTCTGAAAGAGACGGATACACGGAAATGGCTGGACGTGGCGACTAATATGTGCTGTATATAAGAAATTACTAGCACTTATATTACAATTCATAACTCATTTTCTAACAGACAGCGCTTTTCGATCTTCGCTGTTCGATCTTACGATGGCAGTTTATATTTAACTATAATAATATAATCGTGATATATCACACTTCAATTAAAGGGAAATATTGATCTTGTTTCACAAAAATGGAGTTATTACTTGAAACCGATAGACGAGACAAAATATATTGTAAATTCATCACATTTTGCATATGAAAATTCCAACCGAAAGATATTTCAAGTTAATGTTGATAAGCGATCCACGCTTATAACGACCAGTACTTCAAAGTACTTGGTAACGAATTTCGAATTCCGGGCTTGACTCGTATTGCTTTTTGACAAAGTTGTATGAAAAATATGTAAAAACTCTGTCTATTGTAATTATGGGCCCTAATATCCTTAACAATCAACCAACATTGAATAATAATTCAACCAAATTAGCAGTTAACATGGGCACGCTACGACGGCCTAGTTAGTGGTTGCGACCCTCAATTTTTTTTTTAATTGGTTAATTTGTTTTCAACATTAGGCATTTTGTATAGTTTTGTCCCTGGCTGTATAGAACACTATATACGCGGTCTGTCTTCTCATTGCCATAATGAGATAACTCCATTTTTATAACTCCAAATAACTTTATTTTTGTGGAAAAGATGAGCTTATCATGAAAAATAATAATTTGAAAACAAACAAAAACAAACGAACAATGAAAACTGGCAATTAAATCGGAAGTTCACTTGGGCACGCAACGGCGACCTATTTAGTGTCGGTGATTTGTTTCAGGGACCAATCAGAGACGTTATAAAAAAAGAGCCAGATATGTCGCGCTTCCAAATAGTGAAGGGAAAACACCGATCAAATAGTGAAGGGAAAACACCGATCATGAGCTCCGAAAGAAGTATAGGTATTTGTTTGTTCAATTTCTTTTTTGTTTAATCCGAAGTATGAAAAGTTGTGATTTCATTTTTAAATTGAGACTCGATCAATTTGATACCATACACGATGCATAAGATAATGCAGAAATAAAAAGGTTAATATTTCCCTTTAACCCGCGTGGCGCTGGGGGTAAGTTTTACCCCCCTCCCGGATTTTCTCCATAACTTAAAACGATGAAAGTTATCAAAGTGAAACTTTCGGTACCGTATGCTGCATCAATTATACGTCTTTTGACAATTTTTCTTTTTTAAATGCATCAAGTATTTTGGAAGATAATGACGTTTTAGTGACGTCATGTCATTCCATTTTTGCTGGAAAAACGTGAAATGTTTGTAAAATCGTAACAAATAGAATTTTGATGCAAATCGCAAAAATAAAACGTCAAAAGAAAGGAAATAAAATTAGATTCCAAATAGCTATCTCGGAATTTCAGAATTTTGGATTTTGGACAACAAAAAAATTGGATTAAAAAACAAAAATCCACAAAAGTATTTGTTTTTTAAATGTATTATACAAATCGGAAGAGATATTAGAGAACCAAGTATGGACGATAGCCAAACCAAGTTCCAAAGCAATATCTTCATTTTTAACTGACTTAAAGCTTCCTAAGTATAAGTAACTCATGATGTCATTTTCTGAAAATACGTTTTTGACTTTTAGTGACCAGATACAGGCAAATAAATGTCACTGCTGTATTTCTGAGACTAAACTGGTCTGGACACATGCCTTTTGTATTTATATTAATCAATTTTAACTTTCGACCTTTTTGTGACCTGACCTTGACCTAAGGGCCATTATATGGGGTCAAGTTGTGTAAATGGTCGCTACTATCGAATTATACGTGTAAAATATCCGATACATGTGTCGTATGGCTTTCGTAGAACTGTGACCTTTTGTGACCTGACATTGACCTTGACCTTTGCTTACAATTTCACTTTCGCTTATACGGGAGATGCATGATACCTTTGAGAGCACCATGTGCGACAATAGTCGCTAACTAAGGCTTCTTTGCATGGAAAGCATGCCCAAAAGCTCAAATACCTTAAGTTTGACCCTTTGACCTGATCTGACCTGACAGATGATCTTATTTTAAGAATTTCGGGTCTGCAATATATTGGTCTCCATGAGAGCTTTCAATCGCCACCTTGCGCGTCTCGCTGCGGTCATTTGATCGGAAGATACGAGGGGGGTAAAATTTACACCCCCAGCGCCGCACGTTCGGCTGGAGATCCCAGCGCCGCGCGAGTTAATGCAATACAAATCACTTTGGATATTATTAGGAAAGTGTTTCTTTGGGGATTCATTTGTCAAATTCCTAGTCGAATTCAGCTTGACTGATTAAGATTCAAGTGCATTTCTTGCAACGGGACAAACTTAATGTAAAACTGATAATAATCGGCGACTTAATGGGGTTGGGGACAGGAAGTGGGTTTTTACGCATAACAAATTCAGCGAATTTTTCTAAATTTTTCCATATACTTCTCACACACATCTTAGACCGCCTTCTGTCCTAAAACTACCTCTTAACTTCTCGTATTTTTTTAACAAAACATTCTTGATTTTGTGTGTGACGTCACGACCATAGTCATTTGTGACGGTACTTTTGATTTGCACTATGGTCGTGACGTCACAACTACAAAGACCATGAGCATAAATGTTTTAGTTTTTAATCATTTTTGAGTTCATTTCGAATTTGCATATTTTGTTGTTGTTTAAATTTACATTATGAAAATGATCCTTGTTTTTTATGAACCCAAAATATTAGTACAGTACAAAATTGTCCCCCAAAATTTACCCCATTGAGGCCGTGCTCCAGAGTGTGATAGATTCAACAAAGCTAGATTATAATAACAAACTGACGAGTTAGAGGGGGGTGTCTAAACCCCCCCCCCCCCCCCCCCCCCCCCCCCCCTCCCTCTAACCCTTCCAGCTTACGGAACACACAACTAAAAAAAAACATGTGATCAACCGAAAAACAGTTAGGTACACTTCACACGTGAAATTTCTAAAACATGTGCGCTGTCTGGGTCTGGCAAATGTTTTAATTAGAAGCCTTCGCAATAGTAACGTTATTTCATTCACTGAATCTGGATGATGGCGTGAGCATGCATGCTGCTATAGAAGCACAAATAATACTGCTAACAAGTTGAGATTTTGAACGAAGGACAGGAACTGATATACGGCCCATTGTTTACTGAAAGATGAAATCATTTGACATTGTCATGTAAATTCACGAAGCTCATTGTATGAAGACGTTCAGATTTATTATTTAATTATGTAGAAGACACAATGGCTAGCCGGCAGCAGCCTACGTAGGGATTAAGAATCCCCTTTACTGTATGGAGGATTTATATAGGCTGGGTTTCTCAATAATGTACAATGATCCATTTATCAGTATCATTCTGCACTTTTTCCGAAATCCGGTTGTCATTTTTGACAAAATTACACGAGCGATGTTAGCTTTAATTAACGAAAAACGGTTCAACTGAAATGACTAATCGCTTCTTCGAAATCTACAAACATAATCACGATCCCGAGCCAGTTTATGGCCGTTTATGCTCGTTTTCAAAGCCATGATAGCGTTCAGTATAGCGACGTTTCAGTGAATGGCTCCTATCGCGAAGTTGCTGACTTGTCACTTCATCGTCCAGAGTTGATGGAGAGTGTTGATATTCCCCAGATACCAGAATATCTAGGTTCGATTCGGGTTCTCATCGACGACACATTCATCGAGAGGAACAGCTGGATTCGGCGATTTCAATTATTCTTGTCACAAATGACCTTAACATGTTATTATTAGTCATGATAGCAATCTTTAAATGCTATAGCATACCTACTGTAAATTGTATGTAGATATATATATATATATATATATATATATATATATATATATATATATATATATATATATATATATATATATATATATATATATATATATATATGTGTGTATATATATATATATATATATATATATATATATATATATATATATATATATATATATATATATATAATATATATATATATATATATATATATATATATATATATATATATATATATATATATATATATAAGTCTGACACTGGCCCCACTTACAGTGCATTACATATGTCCAGCCCATTTGTCGCTCACTGACAAGTGACAGTCCTTTTGCCTTAACCCTCGCCAGTGCAGGGTTAATTAACCCTCGCCAGTGCAGGGTCCGATACCTACGTGACCGTGCAGGGGGGGGGGGGGGGTACGACCCCCGGGCATTTCACTCCAGATTGAGCTAGAGCTTTGATTAAAAAACGAACCGGTCACTGGTGATAAAAGGAAGCCGCGGTTGATACCCGATTTTACGGGCAGGGGTCATTAGGTGACCTTCTGAATCATGTCAATGACCCGGATGTCATCCAAATCGTGCATGTGTAGAAATTGAATTATTATCTAGCTAGAATCGTGAATGAGCACATAATTATGCAAAATGGGTGGCAAATGTAAAATCAGCGTCACAAAATGCCCGGGAAACTACAAGAGACCAAAAAGGTCATCTAAGGTTATCGTAGGTCAGTGACCTCGGTTGACCTGTGAAAGTGCATTACCTCAGTGGAACATATCGTAATGTAAACTGGATGCCAAATTTGAAATCAGCGTCACAAAATGTCCTAGAAACTGCCAGAGGCTAAAAAAAAGTCATTTTAGGTCATCGGAGGTCAGTGACCTCGGTTGACACCTGAAAAGGTCAACCGAGGTCAAAATCTCACTGGAAACCATAAACACCTGTGCATATGCTCCTGCGCAACACTCACTCGGAAACTGCACAAGTCACAAGCATCGATACTAGTTGTTGCCAGTTGCGCCAGTTGATGCCCGTTGCGCCTGACATGACCTTGAGAAACAGGTCATAGGTCACGGGTCATGGAGAGTAGAAGTTTGAAATGTTCCAAGTATATGTCAAGTTGTTCACAAGTAGGGTACTGATTTCAGCGCAACCGGTTGATACCTACGCGAGTTATTCCCGAAACACGAGGAGTTGACATCCACCCTCCCCCTCCCCTGCACTGGCGAGGGTCAATATAATCAACTTCGCCATAGTTGTGTTGGTGCGCATTTCATGTGGCTTATTATAATCGCGCACCGTGCAGTGTCTATGACCGTGTGGACGTTCCCTGTGCCTAAGCTATTAGTGTTGCCCCCTCCTAGCGATTCTCGTGACAGGTAATCTAGCCTATTAGCCCCTCCCATGACAGGGCCGGTTAATTACAGGGGGGGGTTGTGTGTGCCTTGCATGCATAGTTAAGTAACTCGCGGTGGGTAGGGTAGGGTACTGCTAGTTGTGGATTGAAGGCGTGAGTTAAATGGAGAGCTGCAATGAAAAGTTGCTGGCCAGATAGTTCCTGCATGATGTATAGTTCCTGCCAGATAGTTCCTGCATGATGTATAGTTCCTGCCAGATAGTTCCTGCATGATGTATAGTTCCTGCCAGATAGTTCCTGCATGATGTATAGTTCCTGCCAGATAGTTCCTGCATGATGTATAGTTCCTGCCAGATAGTTCCTGCATGATGTATAGTTCCTGCCAGATAGTTCCTGCATGATGTATAGTTCCTGCCAGATAGTTCCTGCATGATGTATAGTTCCTGCCAGATAGTTCCTGCATGATGTATAGTTCCTGCCAGATAGTTCCTGCATGATGTATAGTTCCTGCCAGATAGTTCCTGCATGATGTATAGTTCCTGTCAGATAGTTCCTGCATGATGTATAGTTCCTGCCAGATAGTTCCTGCATGATGTATAGTTCCTGCCAGATAGTTCCTGCATGATGTATAGTTCCTGCCAGATAGTTCCTGCATGATGTATTGAGGATATTAAGTCAGTTGGGGTTTGAGCGGTTCATTAAAGATTCATTGGATGGCATGACTTGAATACTAGTAATCAGCTAAGTTGGCTAGTTTTAACGATTTTATTGTAAGGCAGGGTAACATGTGGAGTAATAACCTAACTAAACTGTCAGAATGCATTTTTATCAACCAACCATTTAAGTGTTCAACCAACCAACCAACCATTAAAGTGTTGTTCAACCAACCAACCAACCATTAAAGTGTTCAACCAACCAACCAACCATTAATGAAATGACGCAAGCAAAAACATGTTTTGTTGTTGTAATAAGCATTTACAAATGTTGACAGTGTTCACTGTTAATGTTATTAATACATATGTGAAAGTGATGGTCGCATTCGATGTAAAACAACTTACCTAAAAACTATTAGTAAATAGGTTAATAAGACGCTTGCAGTTTTATAATTACTAAGAAATATTACTCCACTTAAAATGTTAAGCCAATACAAATATTTATATCGATGTCATACGTGCTTTGTCATCATGGACGCAGCATTCTTGTTTTCCCTGATATTATGCAACGACGGTTTTAGTCTATCAAAACATATGCAAGGTAGCAAAGAAACGTCCCTTGCCATCGGCGTGTGCAGACATAGTACCTGATTGAACAAAATCTGATAATATCTCTTTAGCCACTCCACAGGTGAACCTTTATGTTAAGCGACACAGTCACGCACCCCGCCAGCAAAGCCGGCACGGTAATAGCATTCACACAGGAATAGTCCGTGGTATATGGGCCTGGAGGCTTTCACAAAACGAACCTCACAAGCTAATGCTGCGCGGCAGCCGTGACCAGATTCCAAAGTGAACTGGATTTTCACGTTGCAAATCATGTTCTCTCGCAATTAAATCGGAATGAATTTGGCGTTTTAATGGTAAGACCCTCTCAGGACTATTGGGAATTACGTTTCAGATTCTTTTTAAGAAATATCAGTACAATTTTCCATTTCCCCTTGGTAGTAAACATCTGTTAGTTCGTACGTAGTACGTCCTTCCGCCACAGTCTATGGTCGCCTGGGCGTGCTCTGGACCTCTTGAACCTCTTGAACCTCTAGGGAATGACGATCGGTAGCTAAGCGACTTTAATGCTAACGATTCTAATTTAGTTTTGTTTGCGCGCTACTGCTGCGGATATATAGCAATCAAAAGTTTGAGAACCACTGACCGAACTCGCATGTAGGTATTTCCGGTGGAAATCCACGTCTCCGGTCTGTATTTGTCCTTCCAGACCCCTCCCCGCCGACTGACGTTTGTTCATTAGGTCTCCAGCATTTGATCCCCGCAAGTTACCTGGTGGGAAGTAATCCCTTCACCGGCTGCATAGAGAGAAGTAATCCCTTCACCGGCTGCATAGAGAGAAGTAATCCCTTCAGCTGCTACCTAGAGAGAAGTAATCCCTTCAGCTGCTACCTAGAGAGACGTAATCCCTTCACCGGCTGCCTAGAGAGAAGTAATCCCTTCACCGGCTGCCTAGAGAGACGTAATCCCTTCACCGGCTGCCTAGAGAGAAGAAATCCCTTCACCGGCTGCCTAGAGAGACGTAATCCCTTCACCGGCTGCCTAGAGAGAGGAAATCCCTTCACCGGCTGCCTAGAGAGACGTAATCCCTTCACCGGCTGCCTAGAGAGAAGAAATCCCTTCACCGGCTGCCTAGAGAGAAGTAATCTCTTCACCGGCTGCCTAGAGAGAAGAAATCCCTTCACCGGCTGCCTAGAGAGACGTAATCCCTTCACCGGCTGCCTAGAGAGAAGAAATCCCTTCACCGGCTGCCTAGAGAGAAGTAATCCCTTCAGCTGCTGCCTAGAGAGAAGTAATCCCTTCAGCTGCTACCTAGAGAGAAGTAATCCCTTCAGCTGCTGCCTAGAGAGAAGTAATCCCTTCAGCTGCTGCTGTCCCGTCAATAGCGGCCATTTCAGCCGGGTCAATAATGTGTCCGGACAGGTGACACGGCACCGGCCGCCAGCTCCGGGGTCTCGGACACGGCACCGGCCGCTAGCTCCGGGGTCTCGGACACGGCACCGGCCGCCAGCTCCGGGGTCTCGGACACGGCACCGGCCGCCAGCTCCGGGGTCTCGGACACGGCACCGTCTGCTAGCTCCGGGGTCTCGGACACGGCACCGGCCGCCAGCTCCGGGGTCTCGGACACGGCACCGTCTGCTAGCTCCGGGGTCTCGGACACGGCACCGGCCGCCAGCTCCGGGGTCTCGGACACGGCACCGGCCGCCAGCTCCGGGGTCTCGGACACGGCACCGTCTGCTAGCTCCGGGGTCTCGGACACGGCACCGTCTGCTAGCTCCGGGGTCTCGGACACGGCACCGGCCGCCAGCTCCGGGGTCTCGGACACGGCACCGTCTGCTAGCTCCGGGGTCTCGGACACGGCACCGGCCGCCAGCTCCGGGGTCTCGGACACGGCACCGGCCGCCAGCTCCGGGGTCTCGGACACGGCACCGTCTGCTAGCTCCGGGGTCTCGGACACGGCACCGGCCGCCAGCTCCGGGGTCTCGGACACGGCACCGGCCGCCAGCTCCGGGGTCTCGGACACGGCACCGGCCGCCAGCTCCGGGGTCTCGGACACGGCACCGGCCGCCAGCTCCGGGGTCTCGGACACGGCACCGGCCGCCAGCTCCGGGGTCTCGGACACGGCACCGGCCGCCAGCTCCGGGGTCTCGGACACGGCACCGGCCGCCAGCTCCGGGGTCTCGGACACGGCACCGGCCGCCAGCTCCGGGGTCTCGGACACGGCACCGGCCGCCAGCTCCGGGGTCTCGGACACGGCACCGGCCGCTAGCTCCGGGGTCTCGGACACGGCACCGGCCGCCAGCTCCGGGGTCTCGGACACGGCACCGGCCGCCAGCTCCGGGGTCTCGGACACGGCACCGTCTGCTAGCTCCGGGGTCTCGGACACGGCACCGGCCGCCAGCTCCGGGGTCTCGGACACGGCACCGGCCGCCAGCTCCGGGGTCTCGGACACGGCACCGGCCGCCAGCTCCGGGGTCTCGGACACGGCACCGGCCGCCAGCTCCGGGGTCTCGGACACGGCACCGGCCGCCAGCTCCGGGGTCTCGGACACGGCACCGTCTGCTAGCTCCGGGGTCTCGGACACGGCACCGGCCGCCAGCTCCGGGGTCTCGGACACGGCACCGGCCGCCAGCTCCGGGGTCTCGGACACGGCACCGGCCGCCAGCTCCGGGGTCTCGGACACGGCACCGGCCGCCAGCTCCGGGGTCTCGGACACGGCACCGTCTGCTAGCTCCGGGGTCTCGGACACGGCACCGGCCGCCAGCTCCGGGGTCTCGGACACGGCACCGGCCGCCAGCTCCGGGGTCTCGGACACGGCACCGGCCGCCAGCTCCGGGGTCTCGGACACGGCACCGGCCGCCAGCTCCGGGGTCTCGGACACGGCACCGGCCGCCAGCTCTGGGGTCTCGGACACGGCACCGGCCGCCAGCTCCGGGGTCTCGGACACGGCACCGGCCGCCAGCTCCGGGGTCTCGGACGGGTCACACGGCACCGGCCGCCAGCTCCGGGGTCTCGGACACGGCACCGGCCGCCAGCTCCGGGGTCTCGGACACGGCACCGGCCGCCAGCTCCGGGGTCTCGGACACGGCACCGGCCGCCAGCTCCGGGGTCTCGGACACGGCACCGGCCGCTAGCTCCGGGGTCTCAGATCCCTTTTGATCCTCCCGACTGCCGGTCCTCCATCCTTTGTCACGCCCACGTTACCCCGGGTCTGGTGGTCGCTGGCCACAGGGCATGTGGTGGCCTCGAGCTGCCCCCGGGAGTGGTGGCCGTCTGCATGGCGTGGGCTCTCCTCGCAGCTTCGCGCTGCGGGGAAGGGCCTGTCCATGGGCGGTTGCCCGGTCGGCGTCCATTTTGACCCACTTTACCCCTTCTCCTTCATCCCATGGCTGCGCAATGGTCCAAGTAGACCGAAGCGGCCTTATCCTAACCAAACCAAACAAAAAAAAATCCGGGGTCTCGGACACGGCACCGTCTGCTAGCTCCGGGGTCTCGGACACGGCACCGGCCTCCAGCTCCGGGGTCTCGGACACGGCACCGTCTGCTAGCTCCGGGGTCTCGGACACGGCACCGGCCGCCAGCTCCGGGGTCTCGGACGGGTCACACTGCACCGGCCGCCAGCTCCGGGGTCTCGGACACGGCACCGGCCGCCAGCTCTGGGGTCTCGGACACGGCACCGGCCGCCAGCTCCGGGGTCTCGGACACGGCACCGGCCGCCAGCTCCGGGGTCTCGGACACGGCACCGGCCGCCAGCTCCGGGGTCTCGGACACGGCACCGGCCGCCAGCTCCGGGGTCTCGGACACGGCACCGGCCGCTAGCTCCGGGGTCTCGGACACGGCACCGGCCGCCAGCTCCGGGGTCTCGGACACGGCACCGGCCGCCAGCTCCGGGGTCTCGGACACGGCACCGGCCGCCAGCTCCGGGGTCTCGGACACGGCACCGGCCGCCAGCTCCGGGGTCTCGGACACGGCACCGGCCGCCAGCTCCGGGGTCTCGGACACGGCACCGGCCGCCAGCTCCGGGGTCTCGGACACGGCACCGGCCGCCAGCTCCGGGGTCTCGGACACGGCACCGGCCGCCAGCTCCGGGGTCTCGGACACGGCACCGGCCGCTAGCTCCGGGGTCTCGGACACGGCACCGGCCGCCAGCTCCGGGGTCTCGGACACGGCACCGGCCGCCAGCTCCGGGGTCTCGGACACGGCACCGGCCGCCAGCTCCGGGGTCTCGGACACGGCACCGGCCGCCAGCTCCGGGGTCTCGGACACGGCACCGGCCGCTAGCTCCGGGGTCTCGGACACGGCACCGGCCGCCAGCTCCGGGGTCTCGGACACGGCACCGGCCGCCAGCTCCGGGGTCTCGGACACGGCACCGTCTGCTAGCTCCGGGGTCTCGGACACGGCACCGGCCGCCAGCTCCGGGGTCTCGGACACGGCACCGGCCGCCAGCTCCGGGGTCTCGGACACGGCACCGGCCGCCAGCTCCGGGGTCTCGGACACGGCACCGGCCGCCAGCTCCGGGGTCTCGGACACGGCACCGTCTGCTAGCTCCGGGGTCTCGGACACGGCACCGGCCGCCAGCTCCGGGGTCTCGGACACGGCACCGGCCGCCAGCTCCGGGGTCTCGGACACGGCACCGGCCGCCAGCTCCGGGGTCTCGGACACGGCACCGGCCGCCAGCTCCGGGGTCTCGGACACGGCACCGGCCGCCAGCTCTGGGGTCTCGGACACGGCACCGGCCGCCAGCTCCGGGGTCTCGGACACGGCACCGGCCGCCAGCTCCGGGGTCTCGGACGGGTCACACGGCACCGGCCGCCAGCTCCGGGGTCTCGGACACGGCACCGGCCGCTAGCTCCGGGGTCTCAGATCCCTTTTGATCCTCCCGACTGCCGGTCCTCCATCCTTTGTCACGCCCACGTTACCCCGGGTCTGGTGGTCGCTGGCCACAGGGCATGTGGTGGCCTCGAGCTGCCCCCGGGAGTGGTGGCCGTCTGCATGGCGTGGGCTCTCCTCGCAGCTTCGCGCTGCGGGGAAGGGCCTGTCCATGGGCGGTTGCCCGGTCGGCGTCCATTTTGACCCACTTTACCCCTTCTCCTTCATCCCATGGCTGCGCAATGGTCCAAGTAGACCGAAGCGGCCTTATCCTAACCAAACCAAACAAAAAAAAATCCGGGGTCTCGGACACGGCACCGTCTGCTAGCTCCGGGGTCTCGGACACGGCACCGGCCTCCAGCTCCGGGGTCTCGGACACGGCACCGTCTGCTAGCTCCGGGGTCTCGGACACGGCACCGGCCGCCAGCTCCGGGGTCTCGGACGGGTCACACTGCACCGGCCGCCAGCTCCGGGGTCTCGGACACGGCACCGGCCGCCAGCTCTGGGGTCTCGGACACGGCACCGGCCGCCAGCTCCGGGGTCTCGGACACGGCACCGGCCGCCAGCTCCGGGGTCTCGGACACGGCACCGGCCGCCAGCTCCGGGGTCTCGGACACGGCACCGGCCGCCAGCTCCGGGGTCTCGGACACGGCACCGGCCGCCAGCTCCGGGGTCTCGGACACGGCACCGGCCGCCAGCTCCGGGGTCTCGGACACGGCACCGGCCGCCAGCTCCGGGGTCTCGGACACGGCACCGGCCGCCAGCTCCGGGGTCTCGGACAGGGGACACGGCACCGGCCGCCAGCTCCGGGGTCTCGGACACGGCACCGGCCGCCAGCTCCGGGGTCTCGGACACGGCACCGGCCGCCAGCTCCGGGGGTCTCGGACACGGCACCGGCCGCCAGCTCCGGGGTCTCGGACACGGCACCGGCCGCCAGCTCCGGGGTCTCGGACACGGCACCGGCCGCCAGCTCCGGAGTATCGGACACGGCACCGGCCGCCAGCTCCGGGGTCTCGGACACGGCACCGGCCGCCAGCTCCGGAGTATCGGACACGGCACCGGCCGCCAGCTCCGGGGTCTCGGACACGGCACCGGCCGCCAGCTCCGGAGTATCGGACACGGCACCGGCCGCCAGCTCCGGGGTCTCGGACACGGCACCGGCCGCCAGCTCCGGGGTCTCGGACACGGCACCGGCCGCCAGCTCCGGGGTCTCGGACACGGCACCGGCCGCCAGCTCCGGGGTCTCGGACACGGCACCGGCCGCCAGCTCCGGGGTCTCGGACACGGCACCGGCCGCCAGCTCCGGAGTATCGGACACGGCACCGGCCGCCAGCTCCGGGGTCTCGGACGGGTCTCACGGCACCGGCCGCCAGCTCCGGGGTCTCGGACACGGCACCGGCCGCCAGCTCCGGGGTCTCGGACGGGTCACACGGCACCGGCCGCCAGCTCCGGGGTCTCGGACGGGTCTCACGGCACCGGCCGCCAGCTCCGGGGTCTCGGACACGGCACCGGCCGCCAGCTCCGGGGTCTCGGACACGGCACCGGCCGCCAGCTCCGGGGTCTCGGACGGGTCTCACGGCACCGGCCGCCAGCTCCGGGGTCTCGGACGGGTCACACGGCACCGGCCGCCAGCTCCGGGGTCTCGGACACGGCACCGGCCGCTAGCTCCGGGGTCTCAGACAGGTGACACGGCACCGGCCGCCAGCTCCGGGGTCTCGGACACGGCACCGGCCGCCAGCTCCGGGGTCTCAGACAGGTGACACGGCACCGGCCGCCAGCTCCGGGGTCTCGGACACGGCACCGGCCGCCAGCTCCGGGGTCTCAGACAGGTGACACGGCACCGGCCGCCAGCTCCGGGGTCTCGGACACGGCACCGGCCGCCAGCTCCGGGGTCTCGGACACGGCACCGTCTGCTAGCTCCGGGGTCTCGGACACGGCACCGGCCGCCAGCTCCGGGGTCTCGGACACGGCACCGGCCTGCTAGCTCCGGGGTCTCGGACACGGCACCGGCCGCCAGCTCCGGGGTCTCGGACACGGCACCGGCCGCCAGCTCCGGGGTCTCGGACACGGCACCGTCTGCTAGCTCCGGGGTCTCGGACACGGCACCGGCCGCCAGCTCCGGGGTCTCGGACACGGCACCGGCCGCCAGCTCCGGGGTCTCGGACACGGCACCGGCCGCCAGCTCCGGGGTCTCGGACACGGCACCGGCCGCCAGCTCCGGGGTCTCGGACACGGCACCGGCCGCCAGCTCCGGGGTCTCGGACACGGCACCGGCCGCCAGCTCCGGGGTCTCGGACACGGCACCGGCCGCCAGCTCCGGGGTCTCGGACACGGCACCGGCCGCCAGCTCCGGGGTCTCGGACACGGCACCGGCCGCCAGCTCCGGGGTCTCGGACACGGCACCGGCCGCCAGCTCCGGGGTCTCGGACACGGCACCGGCCGCCAGCTCCGGGGTCTCGGACACGGCACCGGCCGCCAGCTCCGGAGTATCGGACACGGCACCGGCCGCCAGCTCCGGGGTCTCGGACACGGCACCGGCCGCCAGCTCCGGAGTATCGGACACGGCACCGGCCGCCAGCTCCGGAGTATCGGACACGGCACCGGCCGCCAGCTCCGGAGTATCGGACACGGCACCGGCCGCCAGCTCCGGGGTCTCGGACACGGCACCGGCCGCCAGCTCCGGAGTATCGGACACGGCACCGGCCGCCAGCTCCGGAGTATCGGACACGGCACCGGCCGCCAGCTCCGGGGTCTCGGACACGGCACCGGCCGCCAGCTCCGGGGTCTCGGACACGGCACCGGCCGCCAGCTCCGGGGTCTCAGACAGGTGACACGGCACCGGCCGCCAGCTCCGGAGTATCGGACACGGCACCGGCCGCCAGCTCCGGGGTCTCGGACACGGCACCGGCCGCCAGCTCCGGGGTCTCGGACACGGCACCGGCCGCCAGCTCCGGGGTCTCAGACAGGTGACACGGCACCGGCCGCCAGCTCCGGAGTATCGGACACGGCACCGGCCGCCAGCTCCGGGGTCTCGGACACGGCACCGGCCGCCAGCTCCGGAGTATCGGACACGGCACCGGCCGCCAGCTCCGGGGTCTCGGACACGGCACCGGCCGCCAGCTCCGGGGTCTCGGACACGGCACCGGCCGCCAGCTCCGGGGTCTCGGACACGGCACCGGCCGCCAGCTCCGGGGTCTCGGACACGGCACCGGCCGCCAGCTCCGGGGTCTCGGACACGGCACCAGCCGCCAGCTCCGGGGTCTCGGACACGGCACCGGCCGCCAGCTCCGGGGTCTCGGACACGGCACCGGCCGCCAGCTCCGGAGTATCGGACACGGCACCGGCCGCCAGCTCCGGGGTCTCGGACGGGTCACACGGCACCGGCCGCCAGCTCCGGGGTCTCGGACGGGTCTCACGGCACCGGCCGCCAGCTCCGGGGTCTCGGACACGGCACCGGCCGCCAGCTCCGGGGTCTCGGACACGGCACCGGCCGCCAGCTCCGGGGTCTCGGACACGGCACCGGCCGCCAGCTCCGGGGTCTCGGACACGGCACCGGCCGCCAGCTCCGGGGTCTCGGACGGGTCTCACGGCACCGGCCGCCAGCTCCGGGGTCTCGGACGGGTCACACGGCACCGGCCGCTAGCTCCGGGGTCTCGGACACGGCACCGGCCGCCAGCTCCGGGGTCTCGGACGGGTCTCACGGCACCGGCCGCCAGCTCCGGGGTCTCGGACGGGTCACACTGCACCGGCCGCCAGCTCCGGGGTCTCGGACACGGCACCGGCCGCCAGCTCCGGGGTCTCGGACACGGCACCGGCCGCCAGCTCCGGGGTCTCGGACACGGCACCGGCCGCCAGCTCCGGGGTCTCGGACGGGTCTCACGGCACCGGCCGCCAGCTCCGGGGTCTCGGACACGGCACCGGCCGCCAGCTCCGGGGTCTCGGACACGGCACCGGCCGCCAGCTCCGGAGTATCGGACACGGCACCGGCCGCCAGCTCCGGGGTCTCGGACACGGCACCGGCCGCTAGCTCCGGGGTCTCAGATCCCTTTTGATCCTCCCGACTGCCGGTCCTCCATCCTTTGTCACGCCCACGTTACCCCGGGTCTGGTGGTCGCTGGCCACAGGGCATGTGGTGGCCTCGAGCTGCCCCCGGGAGTGGTGGCCGTCTGCATGGCGTGGGCTCTCCTCGCAGCTTCGCGCTGCGGGGAAGGGCCTGTCCATGGGCGGTTGCCCGGTCGGCGTCCATTTTGACCCACTTTACCCCTTCTCCTTCATCCCATGGCTGCGCAATGGTCCAAGTAGACCGAAGCGGCCTTATCCTAACCAAACCAAACAAAAAAAATCCGGGGTCTCGGACACGGCACCGGCCGCTAGCTCCGGGGTCTCGGACGGGTCACACGGCTCCGGCCGCCAGCTCCGGGGTCTTGGACAGGTGACACGGCACCGGCCGCCAGCTCCGGAGTATCGGACACGGCAACGGCCGCCAGCTCCGGGGTCTCGGACACGGCACCGGCCGCCAGCTCCGGAGTATCGGACACGGCAACGGCCGCCAGCTCCGGGGTCTCGGACACGGCACCGGCCGCCAGCTCCGGGGTCTCGGACACGGCACCGTCTGCTAGCTCCGGGGTCTCGGACACGGCACCGGCCGCCAGCTCCGGGGTCTCGGACACGGCACCGTCTGCTAGCTCCGGGGTCTCGGACACGGCACCGGCCGCCAGCTCCGGGGTCTCGGACACGGCACCGTCTGCTAGCTCCGGGGTCTCGGACACGGCACCGGCCGCCAGCTCCGGGGTCTCGGACGGGTCACACTGCACCGGCCGCCAGCTCCGGGGTCTCGGACACGGCACCGGCCGCCAGCTCTGGGGTCTCGGACACGGCACCGGCCGCCAGCTCCGGGGTCTCGGACACGGCACCGGCCGCCAGCTCCGGGGTCTCGGACACGGCACCGGCCGCCAGCTCCGGGGTCTCGGACACGGCACCGGCCGCCAGCTCCGGGGTCTCGGACACGGCACCGGCCGCCAGCTCCGGGTCTCGGACACGGCACCGGCCGCCAGCTCCGGGGTCTCGGACACGGCACCGGCCGCCAGCTCCGGGGTCTCGGACACGGCACCGGCCGCCAGCTCCGGGGTCTCGGACACGGCACCGGCCGCCAGCTCCGGGGTCTCGGACACGGCACCGGCCGCCAGCTCCGGGGTCTCGGACACGGCACCGGCCGCCAGCTCCGGGGTCTCGGACACGGCACCGGCCGCCAGCTCCGGGGTCTCGGACACGGCACCGGCCGCCAGCTCCGGGGTCTCGGACACGGCACCGGCCGCCAGCTCCGGGGTCTCGGACACGGCACCGGCCGCCAGCTCCGGGGTCTCGGACAGGGGACACGGCACCGGCCGCCAGCTCCGGGGTCTCGGACACGGCACCGGCCGCCAGCTCCGGGGTCTCGGACACGGCACCGGCCGCCAGCTCCGGGGTCTCGGACACGGCACCGGCCGCCAGCTCCGGGGTCTCGGACACGGCACCGGCCGCCAGCTCCGGGGTCTCGGACACGGCACCGGCCGCCAGCTCCGGGGTCTCGGACAGGTGACACGGCACCGGCCGCCAGCTCCGGGGTCTCGGACACGGCACCGGCCGCCAGCTCCGGGGTCTCGGACACGGCACCGGCCGCCAGCTCCGGGGTCTCGGACACGGCACCGGCCGCCAGCTCCGGGGTCTCGGACACGGCACCGGCCGCCAGCTCCGGAGTATCGGACACGGCACCGGCCGCCAGCTCCGGGGTCTCGGACACGGCACCGGCCGCCAGCTCCGGGGTCTCGGACAGGGGACACTGCACTGGCCGCCAGCTCCGGGGTCTTCGACGGGCTGAGAGAGGACCACCAACACAGCACATACTAATAGCAGGTGGTATTTATACTAATATCAGGCGGTATCTAATGAGCAGCAATAGGGAACAGCATTTTGCGGTTTTGAAAACCACCATTTCCTCCACATGTATAATTGTCCGCAGATATTCCAGCCAAACATAGAAGTGACAAGTGGAAGTCGTTAACTGAGTAATAACAGGGCACCATCACACCAGCAAAAAGATGCCGAGAATATGCCGTCGTTTTCCGCGACAATCTCATCAACGTCCCAGTCCCCACATCAATCGAACGCGACGCTCATTAAACTTTGACCCGGTCTCCCGGCACCACGCACACTAGCATGATTCACAAACGAGATTGGCAGCACCTTTGAGCTCCATACTGACGATAACATCGACATCGACCCGCTAGCATCCCGTGTCCGCTGCCTCTGAGTTCAGACCATGTTGCACCAATGACGTAATTGGCTGCCCCGTGGCCCTCGAAACTAACGAGCATCACATAACATGAACTAATGAGCCCTTCGTTAGCTATATACCGAGTCGTGTATGCTTTAGAAGTGGCCCGATCACGCGAGTGTGTCGCCGCCCGCTGGCGCGCGGGTAAACAGGGTTAGATTGATATGGTTACTGTGTCACAATTTCCGGGGGTGATGTTAAGGTTTTGTCTCGCTGTAGACGGTAAATCAGTTATGCTGACACTGGCTCAACAAGGTGGTCCAGTAAGTCTTATATTTCAAGGCGCTGTTATTATAGTTTTTCTTGAATTGATTGTAGAAATGATTATTCATAGGTATGCAGTATGATAAGGATTTAACACAGTACCTGCATTGTTTGGAATAATCGTATCGGTAGCAAAAACGATACTAGATCACTTGTGATAATGCGAAAGAAACATGGCCTAGAAGTTAGGTATGAATAGTGTCAAAAAGACACATCTAAGTCAGCAAAATTGATTGTGTTTACCTGCCAATCGCCATTTGTGTTACTGAGATCTGTTGTTTTCTGGAGTTTCGTAAAATGCATAATACAATTGAAGTACCCATCCACAGCTGCCAAAACATGTTAAAGTATCCGTAATCGCAAAGAAGAGTGCTCATCCCGTTACTTTGATGGCGGCGATTTAAATTTCAACCAATTAGAAGACTTGTGGATAGATATGTCAAATGACGACTTTGATTCAGATAACCAATAATGTTCGGGAAAAATCATATTCAATTGAAAGTGCTGAATTTAGCGCTTCGAATGACGAAAGCCCTCTCCATTTCGTGCCGATACCTGTACGGCGTAAGCAGTTTCTCCTCCGAGTCAGCCTGCAGTCTCTCTGAGAGCTGGAGAAAGCTCCCGGTACGAGTCAGACTGCAGTCTCCCTGAGAGCTGGAGAAAGCTCCCGGTACGAGTCAGCCTGCAGTCTCCCTGAGAGCTGGAGAAAGCTCCCGGTACGAGTCAGCCTGCAGTCTCCCTGCTGGAGAAAGCCCCTCGGATGTAGGCTGTACCGGCTCACATACGCGTCTGGCGGCACAGTCTAACAGGTTTACCAAACGCTGACCGAAAGCTCACCGGCAAAACGGCGTCACGTCCTTCCCTTGGGTCCAAACCAGACCTTATCACATTTTGATACGAACTATGTCTGATACGAACCATGTCTGATACGAACTATGTCTGATACGAACCATGTCTGATACGAACTATGTCTGATACGAACTATGTCTGATACGAACTATGTCGGATACGAACTATGTCTGATACGAACTATGTCTGATACGAACCATGTCTGATACGAACTATGTCTGATACGAACTATGCCTGATACGAACTATGTCGGATACGAACTATGTCTGATACGAACTATGTCTGATACGAACTATGTCTGATACGAACTATGTCTGATACGAACTATGTCTGATACGAACTATATCTGATACGAACTATGTCTGATACGAACTATGTCTGATACGAACTATGTCTGATACGAACTATGTCTGATACGAACTATGTCTGATACGAACTATGTCTGATACGAACTATGTCTGATACGAACTATGTCTGACAATTATGATGTGGAGATTTAGTGTGTTTTCTTGTGTCTCCCGGCAGAAAAGTACATACAGGGAAGCTCCTATTAGTGTCCACTGAACCGTTACGATGTTTTGCTTTGCTAAAAACAGACTGTTGTCTCCACTCGATGAAAGATAAAAGACGTTCAACTGGCGAGACAGTTAACAATTCAACTGGCGAGACAGTTAACAATTCAACCGGTGAGACAGTTAACAGTTCAACTAGCGAGACAATTAACAATTCAACTGGCGAGACAGTTAACAATTCAACCGGCGAGACAGTTAACCATTGAACTGGCCAGACAGTTAACAATGCAACCGGCGAGACAGTTAACAATTCAACTGGCGAGACAGTTAACAATTCAACTGGCGAGACAGTTAACAATTCAACTGGCGAGACAGTTAACAATGCAACCGGCGAGACAGTTAACAATGCAACCGGCGAGACAGTTAACAATTCAACTGGCGAGACAGTTAACAATTCAACTGGCGAGACAGTTAACAATTCAACTGGCGAGACAGTTAACAATTCAACTGGCGAGACAGTTAATACTTCAACTGGCGAGACAGTTAACAATTCAACCGGCGAGACAGTTAACAATTCAACCGGCGAGACAGTTAACCATTCAACTGGCGAAACAGTTAACAATGCAACTGGTGAGACAGTTAACAATGCAACCGGCGAGACAGTTAACAATTCAACTGGCGAGACAGTTAACAATTCCACTGGCGAGACAGTTAACAGTTCAACTGGCGAGACAGTTAACAATGCGACCGACGAGACAGATAACAATTCAACTGGCGAGACAGTTAACAATTCAACTGGCGAGACAGTTAGGAATTCAACTGGCGAGACAGTTAACAATTCAACTGGCGAGACAGTTAACAATGCAACTGGCGAGACAGATAACAGTTCAACTAGCGAGACAGTTAACAATGCATAGGATCGAGGCATTTTAGTGTTGCCCTAGTCGAAAACCTTTCAAAGCTATTGTATCGTTAGCTTTGTATTTTTTAAGAGATCTAGAAACATTCATCGCCAAATGAGTTTTGCCATAGAGATGTTCATGATGCTCAGCTTCTTGTGTAAGTGAACGATGAACAGAGGCCTTTGGGTTTGGATACAACAGTGAACGATGAACAGAGGCCTTTGGGTTTGGATACAACAAGTAATACAGCGTTTGCCATAAATGCCTAATGCTTTACTTATCGAAATACAGAATGGTATTAATGTACTACTACAGTTTATTTTATTTAAAAAAAACGCCAACGTAAGCCCCCTCCGCCCTGCGACAGCGACTACTCTATTCCCTGCTGGGGGGACAGCGACTACCCTATTCCCTGCTGGGGGGACAGCGACTACCCTATTCCCTGCTGGGGGCAGATTCTGCCCCTCCCCGGTGGTTTTTCACTTGCCGCTTCTAAACCGTTAGGTTATTAATTAGTCCATCCTGAAGCTTTGTGACTTTTGCTAAAATTGAATGGCGCGTGTTGTGTCAATTTTTTTAGAACAAAATCGGTTCAGCAGAGGCGGTTCCAGGCTCCTGTTTTGGGGAGGGTGTTACGAATGCGGTTTTGCGGCGCATACTTCCTTCGTGGTTTGCAGTGCAATAAATGCGTCAGAAACAATTTCAATGCAGGATGCATCATATATACTGGGACTGTACATATTTTTGGGGCAGAGGCGCACTCAGGATGCAAAAAAATGGGAGGCGATGCCCACCCTCAAATTAGGTCCAACTTCAAATTAGTAAGATGATAAACGCGTTACGCGCATGGTGCCCCCCCCCCCCCCATGTTTTTTCCTGGATCCGCATATGCGCAATATTTAACAAATTTAACAAATTACAGTATATAATGCCCACATGTGACGTTCATGTCGTCCCAAACAATCACAAACAGCACATATTTTTTTGTCTCAAAATCCACCGCCCCCCCCCCCCCTCCATTTAACATTCCCTGAATAAGCCTATGATTTTTTTTGTTTCCTTTTTGTCTTTCGATATATTAAAGACCAGTACATTTGAGGCTCAAAAACGTTTGGGGTATGAAAATCGGTCGAGCCACATGGCCGCAATGACCTTTCAAAAAACACCCAAAATGTTCGTATTTTTCGCCCCCTGCCCCCCCCCCCCCCCATTTTTGCACACACAAAAAAATGGGTCTAAATAGAGAGATCTTGTCATGACGAATCGAATGGCTTTTCCCCATCGAAATCGACCGAGCGGTTCTCGAAATCACTGGGGGGCAGAATCTGCCCCCCCCCCCCCCCCCCCCGCCCGCAGGTTAACATAATTGTGGCCGCCCGCAGGCTTAACTTGTTTATCCAAGCTATTGTTCCCAGACTGGCTTGAAATGAATTTAATTGAATTAACTTGAGACGAAGTCATTAATTTATATATGGGCTAGATCTCGACATGATAACCTTGGCTCTGACCAGTCGGACACACGCTGCGGACATGACAGTCGGACAGTCGGACACACGCTGCGGACAGGACAGCCGGACAGTTGGACACACGCTGCGGACAGGACAGCCGGACAGTCGGACACACGCTGCGGACAGGACAGCCGGACAGTCGGACACACGCTGCGGACAGGACAGCCGGACAGTCGGACACACGCTGCGGACAGGACAGCCGGACAGTCGGACACACGCTGCGGACAGGACAGCCGGACAGTCGGACACACGCTGCGGACAGGACAGCCGGACAGTCGGACACACGCTGCGGACAGGACAGTCGGACAGTCGGACACACGCTGCGGACAGGACAGCCGGACAGTCACACACACGCTGCGGACATGACAGTCGGACAGTCGGACACACGCTGCGGACAGGACAGCCGGGCAGTCGGACACACGCTGCGGACAGGACAGCCGGACAGTCGGACACACGCTGCGGACAGGACAGCCGGACAGTCGGACACACGCTGCGGTCAGGACAGCCGGACAGTCGGACACACGCTGCGGACAGGACAGCCGGACAGTCGGACACACGCTGCGGACAGGACAGCCGGACAGTCGGACACACGCTGCGGACAGGACAGCCGGACAGTTGGACACACGCTGCGGACAGGACAGCCGGACAGTCGGACACACGCTGCGGACAGGACAGCCGGCCAGTCGTACACACGCTGCGGGTGGCAATTGTGTGCAGGAAGGAAAACTCCAGGAAAAAAGGAAAACACAACAACGTGCCAACGCAACGCGGATGAAGCTTCTTGAGCATCTATATTAAACCCTTCTTTATGAATGCAAACTGTCTGACATGTTAGCGTCCTCCATCAGTTTATCACAGCCAAAATTGCTGCAAAAAATGTTACATTTGAACAGTTAACTGGTGCAGCTTTCAGGATATTACTAATTATTCCAGGTTATTATTAATTATTCCGGGTTATTATGAATTAGTCCAGGTTATTATTAATTATTCCAGGTTATTATTAATTATTCCGGGTTATTATGAATTAGTCCAGGTTATTATTAATTATTCCGGGTTATTATTAATTATTCCAGGTTATTACTAATTATTTCAGGTTGTTATTAATTATTCCAGGTTATTATGGATTATTCCATGTTATTATTAATTTTCTCAGGTTATTATAAATGTGTGTATGAAAACTGGCTGAATGTTTACCACTGCAGCAAACTAACTAATTATTACTAATTATTTCAGGTTGTTATTAATTATTCCAGGTTATTATTAATTATTCCGGGTTATTATTAATTAGTCCAGGTTATTATTAATTATTCCAGGTTATTACTAATTATTTCAGGTTGTTATTAATTATTCCAGGTTATTATGAATTATTCCATGTTATTATTAATTTTCTCAGGTTATTATAAATGTGTGTATGAAAACTGGCTGCATGTTTACCACTGCAGCAAACAGCTGAGTGCAGTCATAAGTCCTCTGTAATCTGGACCAGCACGTTGTTCTTATCGCTGGTGACGTGATCCTTGGTGTTGTGGTCCCTGCTGTTGTCCCTGCTGTGATCAGGGAGGCGATATCTGTATCTCACAGCCCTCCTCCCGTCTGATGTGTACACCCTCCAGCGACTCGCGATCTCCGGTTTCTTCAGCCCATCAGCTGAGTGCGCTGCGCAGTCGCTCCCCGAGGCCCTGAGGAGCACTGAGCAATATGTCGGCACGGGGCGGCTCGTCACTGAACAATATGTCGGCACGGGGCGGCTCGTCACTGAGCGATATGTCGGCACGGGGCGGCTCGTCACTGAACAATATGTCGGCACGGGGCGGCTCGTCACTGAGCGATATGTCGGCACGGGGCGGCTCGTCACGGAGCAATATGTCGGCACGGGGCGGCTTGTCACTGAGCAATATGTCGGCACGGGGCGGCTCGTCACTGAACAATATGTTGGCACGGGGCGGCTCGTCACTGAGCGATATGTCGGCACGGGAGGCTCGTCACGGAGCAATATGTCGGCACGGGGCGGCTTGTCACTGAACAATATGTCGGCACGGGGCGGCTCGTCACTGAACAATATGACGGCACGGGGCGGCTCGTCACTGAACAATATGTCGGCACGGAGCGGCTCGTCACGGAGCAATATGTCGGCACGGGTCACTGAGCAATATGTCGGCACGGGGCGGCTCGTCACTGAACAATATGTCGGCACGGGGCGGCTTGTCACTGAGCGATATGTCGGCACGGGGTGGCTCGTCACTGAGCAATATGTCGGCACGGTGCGGCTCGTCACTGAGCGATATGTCGGCACGGGTCACTGAGCAATATGTCGGCACGGGGCGGCTCGTCACTGAGCGATATGTCGGCACGGGGCGGCTCGTCACTGAGCGATATGTCGGCACGGGGCGGCTCGTCACTGAACAATATGTCGGCACGGTGCGGCTAGTCACTGAGCGATATGTCGGCACGGGGAGGCTCGTCACTGAACAATATGTCGGCACGGGGCGGCTCGTCACTGAGCGATATGTCGGTACGGGGCGGCTCGTCACTGAACAATATGTCGGCACGGGGCGGCTCGTCACTGAACGATATGTCGGCACGGGGCGGCTCGTCACTGAACAATATGTCGGCACGGGGCGGCTCGTCACTGAGCGATATGTCGGCACGGGGCGGCTCGTCACTGAACAATATGTCGGCACGGGGCGGCTCGTCACTGAGCGATATGTCGGCACGGGGCGGCTCGTCACTGAACAATATGTCGGCACGGGGCGGCTCGTCACTGAGCAATATGTCGGCACGGGGCGGCTCGTCACTGAGCAATATGTCGGCACGGGGCGGCTCGTCACTGAGCAATATGTCGGCACGGGGCGGCTCGTCACTGAACGATATGTCGGCACGGGGCGGCTCGTCACTGGACAATATGTCGGCACGGGGCGGCTCGTCACTGAGCAATATGTCGGCACGGGGCGGCTCGTCACTGAGCAATATGTCGGCACGGGGCGGCTCGTCACTGAGCAATATGACGGCACGGGGCGGCTCGTCACTGAGCAATATGTCGGCACGGGGCGGCTCGTCACTGAGCAATATGTCGGCACGGGGCGGCTCGTCACTGAGCAATATGTCGGCACGGGGCGGCTCGTCACTGAGCAATATGTCGGCACGGGGCGGCTCGTCACTGAGCAATATGTCGGCACGGGGCGGCTCGTCACTGAGCAATATGTCGGTACGGGGCGGCTCGTCACTGAGCAATATGTCGGTACGGGGCGGCTCGTCACTGAGCAATATGTCGCCACGGGGCGGCTCGTCACTGAGCAATATGTCGGCACGGGGCGGCTTGTCACTGAGCAATATGTCGGCACGGGGCGGCTTGTCACTGAGCAATATGTCGGCACGGGGCGGCTCGTCACTGAGCAATATTTCGGCACGGGGCGGCTTGTCACTGAACAATATGTCGGCACGGGGCGGCTCGTCACTGAGCGATATGTCGGCACGGGGCGGCTCGTCACTGAGCAATATGTCGTCACGGGGCGGCTTGTCACTGAGCAATATGTCGGCACGGGGCGGCTTGTCACTGAGCGATATGTCGGCACGGGGCGGCTCGTCACTGAGCGATATGTCGGCACGGGGCGGCTCGTCACTGAGCAATATGTCGGCACGGGGTGGCTTGTCACTGAGCGATATGTCGGCACGGGGCGGCTCGTCACTGAGCAATATGTCGGCACGGGGCGGCTCGTCACTGAGCAATATGTCGGCACGGTGCGGCTCGTCACTGAGCGATATGTCGGCACGGGGAGGCTCGTCACTGAACAATATGTCGGCACGGGGTGGCTCGTCACTGAGCAATATGTCGGCACGGGGCGGCTCGTCACTGAGCGATATGTCGGCACGGGGCGGCTCGTCACTGAGCGATATGTCGGCACGGGGCGGCTCGTCACTGAGCAATATGTCGGCACGGGGCGGCTCGTCACTGAGCGATATGTCGGCACGGGGCGGCTCGTCACTGAGCGATATGTCGGCACGGGGCGGCTTGTCACTGAGCAATATGTCGGCACGGGGCGGCTCGTCACTGAGCGATATGTCGGCACGGGGCGGCTCGTCACTGAGCAATATGTCGGCACGGGGCGGCTCGTCACTGAGCAATATGTCGGCACGGGGCGGCTCGTCACTGAGCGATATGTCGGCACGGGGCGGCTTGTCACTGAGCAATATGTCGGCACGGGGCGGCTCGTCACTGAGCAATATGTCGGCACGGGGCGGCTCGTCACTGAGCGATATGACGGCACGAGGAGGCTCGTCACTGAGCAATATGTCGGCACGGGGCGGCTCGTCACTGAGCGATATGTCGGCACGAGGAGGCTCGTCACTTAGTCACACTAAATTGCTGAAATGTAAATCCTTGCACGTTGCTAACACATTGAACAATGGCAGTCTGTTTGCATCTGAATTAAATCAAACTTCGTTTTATTTAATATGGGTTTTCAATAAGATGGCATGTTTTCAGAGAGCGTTGTAACTACTTCTTAGATAGTTTATAATCAACAGGATTAGGAATGTTGATGTTGAGCACTCCACGTTAAGCACTTCACGTTAAGCACTCCACGTTAAGCACTCCACGTTAAGCACTCCACGTTAAGCACTCAACGTTAAGCACTCCACGTTAAGTACTCCACGTTAAGCACTCAACGTTAAGCACTCCACGTTAAGCACTCCACGTTAAGTACTCCACGGTAAGTACTCCACGTTAAGTACTCCACGTTAAGCACTCCACGTTAAGCACTCCACGTTAAGCACTCCACGTTAAGCACTCCACGTTAAGCACTCCACGTTAAGCACTCCACGTTAAGCACTCCACGTTAAGCACTCCACGTTAAGCACTCCACGTTAAGTACTCCACGTTAAGCACTCAACGTTAAGCACTCAACGTTAAGCACTCAACGTTAAGCACTCAACGTTAAGCACTCAACGTTAAGCACTCCACGTTAAGTACTCCACGTTAAGTACTCCACGTTAAGTACTCCACGTTAAGCACTCCACGTTAAGCACTCCACGTTAAGCACTCCACGTTAAGCACTCCACGTTAAGCACTCCACGTTAAGCATTCAACGTTAAGCACTCCACGTTAAGCACTCCACGTTAAGTACTCCACGTTAAGCACTCGACGTTGAGCACTCAACGTTAAGCACTCAACGTTAAGCACCCAACGTTAAGCACTCCACGTTAAGCACTATAAGCACTCCACGTTAAGCACTCCACGTTAAGTACTCCACGTCTATCGCAGAACTGACGTATAACATTTGTATCAATTCCTTTGCTATGCAAAGGAGGCGATGGAATGTCAAATTTCTGTTAAAAAATAAACAAATACATAAATACCAAAAACAAACAAACAGGAATGACGAAAACAAGAGGTGATGATCACTATATAGTGAATAGGAAATTGAACTAGTCCAATGTTTGAGTAGCTACTATAAAACTTGACGAAGGAATGCGGCTGACCTGAGAAGTGTCAGCCGATCGGACGATTAATTGAACTTGACGAAGGAACGCGACTGGCCTGAGAAGTGTCAGCCGATCGCACGCCATTACACGCATCTCATCAGAACATAATGACCTCTAATGACAAAACATAATGACCTCTAATGACAAAAACATAATGACATCTAATGACAAAACATAATGACATCTAATGACAAAACATAATGACATCTAATGACAAAACATAATGACCTCTAATGACAAAACATAATGACCTCTAATGACAAAACATAATGACCTCTAATGACAAAACATAATGACCTCTAATGACAAAACATAATGACCTCTAAGGACAAAACATAATGACATCTAATGGCAAAACATATGACTTCTCCTCTGATCGCCCAAGAGTGTATTGACATCGAGTTGTCTTGTTAAAAGGGATATCGCCACCTCCGGAGGATTTCTAAAAAGCAACTTAAATGAATGGTGGGGATCAACAATCGTGTATGCTCAAGCTCAAACTTGCTCCTGCAGCACCTAAAACAGTGTATCGGCAAAGCATTTTGTATTTATTTCTGACTTCAAAACGTTGGTCCCAGCTGTGCTCAGTACAAGCAAGATTCATGATGGCCGCTCTCATCCAGTTTGGCTGTGGTATTGGCGCCCGCCCAAAGCCGAAGCGTACGAATTCGCCGAGACTTGATCTTGAAAAGTATATCTGTGTTATAAGGTATAGGTCACAAAACTCCTACGATCCCAAAGTTGAGCCATAGCAATTTTTGCTGTTTTATTATGAAAGAGGCTAAGGTTGTTGAAAATATAATTAACTGCATACGCTTTTTAATTTTAAAGTGCGCTGATTTTTTTTTCTTTTTTTTTAATTTAAAGTGAATTCCACCCTAATGTCTTAGATTTCGACGAAAATTGGTACCGGGGGTTATCTGGTGCGTGGAATTCGACTGGCGCAATGTCAAGTCTGTGTGATCACAACATATAGCACAAGGCGTTTTTAGGACTTGACGTGACATTGGCATCTTTTGAGTGCCATAGCTCCAATAAAATGAACAAAACTTTATCAAGTTATATATTTGTACAACCACGATGATTCGAACAACACAGATATATAACGGAAATTGGCCTAGGTCAACTTGTAAAAAGTGACCTCGTGACTTAGGTCAAAGGTCACCGTCTCACTCTTGTGCTATTTCTGTTCACCAACTTTTATTCCGCAGATAATAAGGTTGGTATGCTTTCTTTTCACCAAGAAAATAGTATGTCGTGGTACGAGCACCCAAATAGCCTTCCAGTGGCATAGACGGTCGCCCTTTTCATCATTTTGTCTTCGTGATACCTAATAGAATTGAAGCCAACCTCATATTTTTCATTTGGTACTTGTGTTGGTTTAGGAGTTATTGCAAGATAACGGGAGGAGGCAAAAATAGCCCCCCCCCCCCCTCTCAGTATGTCGCGGGTTAACAGGGGTCTTTTAGGACCCCCCCCCCCCCCCCCCCTCCGTAGGGCGAAGGTGAAAGTAGGGCGAGGCATATTGAGGCAGATTGCAAGATATTGAGGCAGATTGGATATTAGCATCATTCACATATGTCTGATATTTGATATACTATCTTTGTATACATTCCGGAGCCTTGTGCCATTGTTCCTGAATATTGTGTATTGCACATCATTTATTTTATTATACTATAACATAAAATAGCCATTATTAATTTAATATTATTGTTATTTTATTATCAATACTCAGCATAGTCCATCGACAATTTAGCTACATTTACTAGCTCACTAGTCCTAGTTATGGTGATTTCTGAAGAGGCATATTGCAGGTATGTGGTGCCGTTAACATATCTTCGAAGCGACCGCGTTCGTTATTCTGAACGTCTGTCGGCAGCGGCGCGCAACATCAAAGGACGCTAGCTGTACCGATGCTCGTAAAGATCGTAACGATGTCCATCGCCTCGTACACCGAGCCTCGGCTGTTCACTCATTATGGCGGCGCAGTGGTCTACTTAAATGCCTCTCCGTTTGGTTTACTGACTTAACTCGATTACGGCGAACCTGAACGGTTGATGGTCTCCGGGAAGTCGTCGTGTTTGCAGTGAAACGTACGCGCTGCGTTACGGCCGCTTGATTGGAGGGGAGTGGCCCGTTCGTGTCTCCAGAGTGAATGGTTATGCGGACAGAGTGGCACTCGGCGGTGGCTTTGGAGGGGAGTGGCCCGTTCGTGTCACCAGAGTGAATGGTTATTCGGACAGAGTGGCACTCGGCGGTGGCTTTGGAGGGGAGTGGCCCGTTCGTGTCACCAGAGTGAATGGTTATGCGGACAGAGTAGCACTCGGCGGTGGCTTTTGAGGGGAGTGGCCCGTTCGTGTCACCAGAGTGAATGGTTATGCGGACAGAGTAGCACTCAGTGGTGGCTTTGGAGCGGGAGTGGCCCGTTCGTGTCACCAGAGTGAATGGTTATGCGGACAGAGTAGCACTCAGTGGTGGCTTTGGAGGGGAGTGGCCCGTTCGTGTCACCAAAGTTATGCGGACAGAGTAGCACTCAATGGCGGCTTCGGAGGGGAGTGGCCCGTTCGTGTCACCAGAGTGAATGGTTATGCGGACAGAGTAGCACTCAGTGGTGGCTTTTGAGGGGAGTGGCCCGTTCGTGTCACCAGAGTGAATGGTTATGCGGACAGAGTAGCACTCAGTGGTGGCTTTTGAGGGGAGTGGCCCGTTCGTGTCACCAGAGTTATGCGGACAGAGTAGCACTCAGTGGTGGCTTTGGAGGGGAGTGGCCTGTTCGTGTCACCAGAGTGAATGGTTATGCGGACAGAGTAGCACTCAGTGGTGGCTTTGGAGGGGAGTGGCCCGTTCGTGTCACCAGAGTTATGCGGACAGAGTAGCACTCAGCGGTGGCTTTGGGGGGAGTGGCCCGTTCGTGTCACCAGAGTTATGCGGACAGAGTAGCACTCAGTGGTGGCTTTGGAGGGGAGTGGCCCGTTCGTGTCACCAGAGTTATGCGGACAGAGTAGTACTCAATGGCGGCTTCGGAGGGGAGTGGCCCGTTCGTGTCACCAGAGTGAATGGTTATGCGGACAGAGTAGTACTCGGCGGTGGCTCTTGAGGGGAGTGGCCCGTTCGTGTCACCAGAGTGAATGGTTATTCGGACAGAGTGGCACTCGGCGGTGGCTTTGGAGGGGAGTGGCCCGTTCGTGTCACCAGAGTGAATGGTTATGCGGACAGAGTAGCACTCGGCGGTGGCTTTTGAGGGGAGTGGCCCGTTCGTGTCACCAGAGTGAATGGTTATGCGGACAGAGTAGCACTCAGTGGTGGCTTTGGAGCGGGAGTGGCCCGTTCGTGTCACCAGAGTGAATGGTTATGCGGACAGAGTAGCACTCAGTGGTGGCTTTGGAGGGGAGTGGCCCGTTCGTGTCACCAAAGTTATGCGGACAGAGTAGCACTCAATGGCGGCTTCGGAGGGGAGTGGCCCGTTCGTGTCACCAGAGTGAATGGTTATGCGGACAGAGTAGCACTCAGTGGTGGCTTTTGAGGGGAGTGGCCCGTTCGTGTCACCAGAGTGAATGGTTATGCGGACAGAGTAGCACTCAGTGGTGGCTTTTGAGGGGAGTGGCCCGTTCGTGTCACCAGAGTTATGCGGACAGAGTAGCACTCAGTGGTGGCTTTGGAGGGGAGTGGCCTGTTCGTGTCACCAGAGTGAATGGTTATGCGGACAGAGTAGCACTCAGTGGTGGCTTTGGAGGGGAGTGGCCCGTTCGTGTCACCAGAGTTATGCGGACAGAGTAGCACTCAGCGGTGGCTTTGGGGGGAGTGGCCCGTTCGTGTCACCAGAGTTATGCGGACAGAGTAGCACTCAGTGGTGGCTTTGGAGGGGAGTGGCCCGTTCGTGTCACCAGAGTTATGCGGACAGAGTAGTACTCAATGGCGGCTTCGGAGGGGAGTGGCCCGTTCGTGTCACCAGAGTGAATGGTTATGCGGACAGAGTAGTACTCGGCGGTGGCTCTTGAGGGGAGTGGCCCGTTCGTGTCACCAGAGTGAATGGTTATGCGGACAGAGTAGCACTCAGTGGTGGCTTTGGAGGGGAGTGGCCTGTTCGTGTCACCAGAGTTATGCGGACAGAGTAGCACTCAGCGGTGGCTTTGGAGGGGAGTGGCCCGTTCGTGTCACCAGAGTGAATGGTTATGCGGACAGAGTAGCACTCAGTGGTGGCTTTGGAGGGAAGTGGCCCGTTCGTGTCACCAGAGTTATGCGGACAGAGTAGCACTCAATGGCGGCTTCGGAGGGGAGTGGCCCGTTCGTGTAACCAGAGTGAATGGTTATGCGGACAGAGTAGCACTCGGCGGTGGCTTTGGAGGGGAGTGGCCCGTTCGTGTCACCAGAGTTATGCGGACAGAGTAGCACTCAATGGCGGCTTCGGAGGGGAGTGGCCCGTTCGTGTCACCAGAGTGAATGGTTATGCGGACAGAGTAGCACTCGGCGGTGGCTTTGGAGGGGAGTGGCCCGTTCGTGTCACCAGAGTGAATGGTTATGCGGACAGAGTAGTACTCGGCGGTGGCTCTTGAGGGGAGTGGCCCGTTCGTGTCACCAGAGTGAATGGTTATGCGGACAGAGTAGCACTCAGTGGTGGCTTTGGAGGGAAGTGGCCCGTTCGTGTCACCAGAGTTATGCGGACAGAGTAGCACTCGGCGGTGGCTTTGGAGTGGAGTGGCCCGTTCGTGTCACCAGAGTTATGCGGACAGAGTAGCACTCAATGGCGGCTTCGGAGGGGAGTGGCCCGTTCGTGTCACCAGAGTGAATGGTTATGCGGACAGAGTAGCACTCGGTGGTGGCTTTGGAGGGGAGTGGCCCGTTCGTGTCACCAGAGTGAATGGTTATGCGGACAGAGTAGTACTCGGCGGTGGCTTTGGAGGGGAGTGGCCCGTTCGTGTCACCAGAGTGAATGGTTATGCGGACAGAGTGGCACTCGGCGGTGGCTTTCGAGGGGAGTGGCCCGTTCGTGTCACCAGAGTGAATGGTTATGCGGACAGAGTAGCACTCAGTGGTGGCTTTGGAGGGGAGTGGTCCGTTTGTGTCACCAGAGTGAATGGTTATGCGGACAGAGTAGCACTCGGCGGTGGCTTTGGAGGGGAGCGGCCCGTTCGTGTCACCAAAGTTATGCGGACAGAGTAGCACTCGACGGTAGCTTTGGAGGGGAGTGGCCCGTTCGTGTCACCAGAGTGAATGGTTATGCGGACAGAGTAGCACTCGGCGGTGGCTTTGAAGCGGGAGTGGCCCGTTCGTGTCACCAAAGTTATGCGGACAGAGTAGCACTCAGCGGTGGCTTTGGAGGGGAGTGGCCCGTTCGTGTCACCAGAGTGAATGGTTATGCGGACAGAGTAGCACTCGGCGGTGGCTTTGGAGGGGAGTGGCCCGTTCGTGTCACCAGAGTGAATGGTTATTCGGACAGAGTAGCACTGGGCGGTGGCTTTGGAGGGGAGCGGCCCGTTCGTGTCACCAAAGTTATGCGGACAGAGTAGCACTCGACGGTAGCTTTGGAGGGGAGTGGCCCGTTCGTGTCACCAGAGTGAATGGTTATGCGGACAGAGTAGCACTCGGCGGTGGCTTTGAAGCGGGAGTGGCCCGTTCGTGTCACCAAAGTTATGCGGACAGAGTAGCACTCAGCGGTGGCTTTGGAGGGGAGTGGCCCGTTCGTGTCACCAGAGTGAATGGTTATGCGGACAGAGTAGCACTCGGCGGTGGCTTTGGAGGGGAGTGGCCTGTTCGTGTCACCAGAGTGAATGGTTATTCGGACAGAGTAGCACTGGGCGGTGGCTTTGGAGGGGAGTGGCCCGTTCGTGTCACCAGAGTGAATGGTTATTCGGACAGAGTAGCACTCGGCGGTGGCTTTGGAGCGGGTAGAGGCGACGGAGCCGACGGAAGGAGCTCGCACGGCTCTGCTGCCGTGCTGCATGTTCCTCTCACAGATTGTTCCAGTCCTGAAGCTTGAGGCCGAATTTCCTTTTCCATTACCCGTTAAAGAACACTTGTAAGATTTTATATGTGCGGATATTGTGTCAGTATTTGTTTATGTATGATACGTAGAGATGTTGCTGATCTTGCGTTCAGTTCAAAGTCTCTTGCTTGGATTTAAAATGCAATCTTTGGTAGACGTATTGTTTTTTATGGTTTGGTAATTCAATGAGTTACTTTCAGCTGATGGAACATCGTTTTTGTGCTTGTTTGCATTGCATTATTGACGGAAAATAGACTCTTACTCCCACAAAAGTCCGCCAAGCCTTATCCGATGTTCCCAGCTCATATGATTTTTTCCCCTCATAAATTTAGTCCGAATGTTTTTCAATGGATGGATTTCCGAGGTCAGGCCCCTCGCTAAGCATAGCTTGTTGCGCAGGCCCTGGCCCCACCACCCAATCAAGCAATTCCTGGCGTCCGGCAGAATTTAGAAGCGAAAGTTTTACGTTACCTGGACACGGTCCGCCCCGCCCTCTGACGTCATCTGACCTTGAGTGCGACCGCTGCCACCGGTCACAGGCCATCCCACTCAGGGGCAAATAGCGAGCGCCGAAGCGACTCGAACCCGGGCTGCCACTACCAGGTGAGGTCAGAAGTAGAGACGCAAATTTCAGGACCACGGAGCCGGCGCTGGGCCCAAATTCAGGCCCGGCGTGCCTGAAGCTGTGTCTGAACTCAGGCTTGCCGGGCTCATGCCGGGCTCAGCACAAGTTATCAATTAAAACAAAAAAATAGAAATAAATATTGGCAGAAGTCAGAACATACATGCTTAAAGATCATGATAAATTGAGAAAACAAAATATACAACAGTAAAACACCAGCATAACACATAACAATGTCCTAGTTTACAAATTAAAAGTGATAACTAGTACGACCTAGCAAGGAGTGGACACACCAGTGAAACTTAATAAATCAAACTACAGGGTCAATTCATGATCAATTCATCAGCTCAGTCACTGCAGCAGTGTGAGAGTCGAGTGCAGTCAAACAGAAACAACTACCCCAAATCATATTCCACTGTCATCACTAGTAACTAGGTGGGGTGGCATACAATATTATATTTAGTCATCCCATTGCCCCAGGTCACCCCAAATTATTTTGTATAACAAATAAGTACCTATGGAACAAAACCACCCACGTATATGATAATAATTATTGTTAATACTATTGTAAATACATATTACTGAGAATATTTATTGATACATATTTACTATTTAGTTCCACATGAGAAAGGACATATTCAAGTCATATCATTTGTAGTTTTGGTAGTGAACAAATATTGTATTTTATGCAATTACAATTATAAAGGTGGAAAGACTGCAAAACACAAACAAAAACATTTTGCAAAGAAATCTTAAATGGCCAAGACCTATCACAGAATGCAAACCTGTCTAGTTCCACTTCAACTTCTTATCACAATAGCTCCATAATTTATATATGACCTTGCATAATTACACGTGACACACTCCCCGACAACACATTCAAACCCAATTTCCAAACAATTTGTTTTGATGAGTCACATTTGCGACGAATTCGCCAGGACTGGACCGTAAAAGAATCACGTGTGTCAATTAAGCAGTAGATCGATATTCGCGAATGTGTCGCTGACAGATATTCACAACTTCACACCTCAGAATCGCGACGCCTCAGAATTGTGTGAAGACAATTGTTCATGTTCGTATTCGAAAATAAGCTGTAGTATTAAATCTTAACCATTGGTGTCAGTTGAAGTTTAAATATTTTTTAAAGAAGTCCATCTGCCGAATCCGCAATATGTTGACATTTTCATTTTGGTGATTTTAAGTAATTATGGTGATAAAGTTAGTCATTTCGGTGACGGGATTAATTGTCTGCGCCGTTTTGAGCTCAACGCTTCACAATTGTCAAATACTTCAGACGCCATTACGCACAGCAGTGAAGTTGACGTCCGTCAAGCTAGCAGCAGATTCATATTCGCGAATCTGCTGCTGCCAGACAGACATTCGCCGGGCTCGAATATACTGCTACTGGCAGCAGATTCGGCGAATGTCTGTCAGCTGGCAGCATATTCGTGAACAACTTACGCGGCCTTTTTGGCGCGAGCAGCAGATTCAGATATTCGCCGGGCTCGAATATACTGCTACCAGCAGCAGATTCGGCGAATGTCTGTCAGCTGGCAGCATATTCGTGAACAACTTCCGCGGCATTTTTCGCGGATCATCTGAACGCCAACAGCAGATTCGCAACGTGATGTGTTTGAGTTGTTCGGTGAAAGATGGGTACCTTCTAGGTAAGTAGGAGGAGGTTAGAGGTGCTACTCACTGACTGCTTCAAGTCAGTAATACGTTGATCAATACCTACTTACCTAGAAGGTACCCATCTCTCACCGAACAACTCAACTCAAACACATCACGTTGCGAATCTGCTGCTGGCGTTCAGATGATGCGCGAAAAATGCCGCGGAAGTTGTTCACGAATATGCTCCCAGCTGACAGACATTCGCCGAATCTGCTGCTGGTAGCAGTATATTCGAGCCCGGCGAATATCTGAATCTGCTGCTCGCGTCTAAGATGCGCCAAGAAGGCCGCGGAAGTTGTTCACGAATATGCTGCCAGCTGACAGACATTCGCCGAATCTGCTGCCAGTAGCAGTATATTCGAGCCCGGCGAATGTCTGTCTGGCAGCAGCAGATTCGCGAATATGAATCTGCTGCTAGCTTGACGGACGTGTGAAGTTGTACCAAGGCAGTTGTACGGCCTTGGCTTTGGCAGTGAAGTAGCTCAAGCTTTGTTTATCTGTGCTCACTGCCCAAGGCTGTATAAATATGTGACAAGGCCGTATAAGAGTGGCTCTGTGTGTGACTGGCTTAGATGTTAGTTATAGATATCTTGGCTTGGATAGTGAGAAAACCGAGGATACTCTGTAATTTAAAACAGGTCGATTATTTTACTTTTATCATTCAAGATATGATTGTCACTCCCAATGTTTTTAGTATGTTTGTCATACTTAAATGTCCAGGAAAACTTGCCTTTTCCCCATTATCCTGTGAAGTATATTTAGTATTTACTAGTCCATGTCAACATTGATCAAATAAGTAAGTAGGTTGTAGTACCTCTAACCTCAACATTGTTTGTAGAAGCTATTACAATTACAACCCAAACATTGCATTGTGTGATGTTGAGTGATGAATGCATACTTATTACATACTTATAAGCTGCTCGTTTGGACTTGCATGATCTATATATCTATCATGCGTCTTATTTTTGTTTTTTATTTTTGCAAACCACCAAAGATGAAAGAAGTCTACTCACCTTGACCTGTTTGACTTTCCTGTTAGTCTGTTGTTGATTATTTATCTCAAGTTCTGACTTGTGTGGGATTTCTTTACTCCATGGTCCATATATATCCATTATCCATTGGTGTTTCAATGTGGTGTGTGTTAAAATGGTGCAAAATGCACATTGCAAACTATAAATATTCCTGCTAAAAGATTTTAAGTGTAGAATGAAGTATACATGCAGATTCCTAGCTTGAGCTGCCGCGTGCCGGGCCTGGCGGGTGCTGCCACATGTGGCCGGCCTTGATGCCGGTTCCAACTCATGTATGAGCGGTGGCGGTGCGGGGCCGGTTCCTGTTTTTGGGGGAATTTTTGCATCTCTAGTCAGAAGCCCAGCGCTCTCCCAACTAAGCTACAGGGGCGGACATCATAGCCTTATCCGATGTTCGCAGCTCATATCGGGACATGATAGTTGCTGTTCGGTCTCCGACCATAAGCCGGCCTGGTGATACTGAGACTACCGACCATAGGCCGGTCGGGGATACCCAGACTAACGACCATAAGCCGGCCTGGGGATACCCAGACTACCGACCATAAGCCGGTCTGGGTATACCCAGACTAACGACCATACGCCGGTCTGGTGATACGGAGACTACCGACCATAAGCCGGTCTGGGGATACCCAGACTACCGACCATAAGCCGGTCTGGGGATACCCGGACTAACGACCATAAGCCGGTCTGGGGATACCCAGACTAACGACCATAAGCCGGTCTGGGGATACCCGGACTAACGACCATAAGCCGGTCTGGTGATACGGAGACTACCGACCATAAGCCGGTCTGGGGATACCCAGACTACCGACCATAAGCCGGTCTGGGGATACCCAGACTAACGACCATAAGCCGGTCTGGGGATACCCGGACTAACGACCATAAGCCGGTCTGGGGATACCCAGACTAACGACCATAAGCCGGTCTGGGTATACCCAGACTAACGACCATAAGCCGGTCTGGGGATACCCAGACTAACAAATGACCAGGGTCCGCTACTAGAACATTAACTCAATGTACTGTATTTGAATATAATTATAAAGCATCACAACATTCTCCTTCAATACAAGTTGAATAAAACAAATTCAACTTCTTTCAATATGGACTTTGTTTGGGCAGAAACTGCGCAATAATTGTATGTTGTGGCTCAGGTATTCTCTCAGTTAAAAAGAACGGTAAACACTGACATTACAGGCATTACAGGCATTGCAGGCAGGGATGTAGGAACGGCACGAAACGTGGGAGGGGGAGGAGACAGTGAATCTTTGATCTTGTCTTGAGAGAAACCCAACCGAGAGAGAAGATTTATTTACAGATTTGGACTCTTCTCGTCCTGGGAACCTTTTGTCAAAGCTTTTAAACAAAAAATGGCCGAAAAGTGAGGGGGGTCATGCCCCGTTACTGTGCCTATGCAATGTACAGTAACAGAAGGTATTCCAGGATTGCTGGCCAGCATTGAACCATAACCGGATTTGCCACGAGGAATGGCATAATGGCATAAATCTGAATTGCAGTTGGACTGCCATTCGAAAGATTTGAAAAGAGTCAGATTGGACAACGTCTGGGTCTAACGTTGCTCCGTATCTAACTTTGGTCCTTTGCATGCCTCACCTTCAGTTATGGCATGCAAAGGATCACCCTCGTTGAAGTTGCCACGACACAACACAACTTTTCCACTATTTAGAAAATGAAAATAGCCTTATATTTTAATTTCAAGCAAGGATCACCAAGCACTTGATGGATTTCCCGCCACTCTTTGTCATCAACTTTGCAGAACATGAAGGCGGCTGGCATTTTGATCACACATAGATAAAACTTCTAGAGATTTATCAGAGTGTGTATCCAGTATTAAACAAACTTTGCTTGAATCCAACCCCATCCCACTGGTCAACGTCATAAGTCATACCCAGTGGCCCCTCCACACACGTCGCCGTCACCCGAGCACCTTGTTGACAGTTGACCATACGTGATGGCCTACCCTACGCTACGCTACGGAATTAGGCTACGCTACGTTTGGTTTTTGTGTCAAAGCTACGCTACCGAATTAGGTTACGTCATATTTTGCTACGTTAGGTACCAATTACGCTATTTTGCTTTAAACGTAGCTTGGAATGTATCATACTCCAATACAAAAGATATCAGATAAATCAACAGTAGGTGACGGTGAGTTATTCGTTCATCCAGATTTCTAACTTTGCCTATCAACCAGCCACCATACATTTATTTCGTGGCAGACATTCGGAGTTGCGAAGATATTCGTAACACAAAGCATCATCATTAGTGAAAATTGTTGGTGCAAAGGTCATAGCTTACCTATATCTGGACAACTGTTACTGATTGTTGCTGGTGTATGGCACCACCTAACCCGACATTGACTAGCGGGCCAACATTGTCATTCTAGTAAGGAGCATTCACTGCGCTGGTTGCAACTACGAATACTACACAGGATTTTGACCACAAATAAACTGCTGTGTATAATTCGCATTAGAGACAATGGAGCATGGGAACGTTGTTCTGGCCCGTCCGAAAATGGATTTCATATATTTTGGGAGTGTCCATCTAGTAAAGCGTTTTGGCTAGATTTTCAGATAAAATTGCCGCTCGTCAGACCTCTTACACCGTCGATGATAATACTGGGAGTGGGGGTGGTAAAAATGGTCCGTTGGCGGCGGCGGCGTTGCGGCTAGGAGTGTTGCTCGGCAAGGCATATGTTTGGCAGTTTAGGAACGTTGGCACTGTATTTTATTTATTTATGTATTTTTATGTATTTGCTTTCATCGCCAACAGAGTCATACTCCACTGACAGGCGAAGTCAAAAAGATAAAAGACATGAAACACAACACATATATCACAGCCTAAAGTCGTTCTAAAAGTAGAAGATGAATGACATGATGAACGAAGTGATGATGACTATACGGTTAAAACGTACCTGATCACGAGAGCTCTAAAAACGCCAAAACTGTCAGGAAAGATGTCTACGTTCAAATGACTGGCCAAGAAAACATTCATGGCTTTAGGGATCCTGCAGAACATCCCTGATTCGATAGTTTTGACTCGAGCTCGAGTCACGGCGAACAGAGTGAGGGTGCGGGTCGATCGAGGCGGCACGTGCAGAGGAAAAGAGGTGAGCAGAACCTGTGAGTCCACTCTCCTCCGCAGAATGTTCCTCAGGAAGAGCATGTCATGCTGCACCCTGCGTTGTGCTAAAAATGGAATTTTGAAATGGAGCAGAACGGTACCATAAGAAAGAGAATTCGTTTGTCCGGAGGAAGTGTGGGCTAGCAGCCAAATGAGGAACTTGTGCTGCACTCGATCGACCCGCACCTTGTGGGAGTTGCCGCCTCCGCCCAGACTACGCCGCAATATTCTAAAATCGATCGCCCATTCGCGAAGTACGCAGCCAGTACCGGGAGCAACTGGATTTGTAGTATTTTTGGAACGCCACGCAGCGGTAGAACTATATATAGCAGAGAGCGTAGGTAAAACCGACAATTTTCGCAGCATGTATTGACAGTTGATGAGGATGTTGGGATCAGCGGCGGGCGGTGGCCGGCCGGGCCTGCGCGGGCGGCTGCCTGCCCGTGATAGCGCGCGGCCGGCGGACCGGCGCCGCCCCGGTTCCCGCGGCGGTGGTCTGAACGGAGCGGCTTCTGAGGTTTTGTGCAGTACAGAGAGACATTCAATACACCATGAGATGTGGGATGCGCCATGTCGGGGAGTGTTGTGTGTATAAAAGATGTAATCTGTAAAATGTCTGGTGGTACTGTAACAATACACTAGCCCTTAAGTGGGAACAATATAAAAACGACAACTCGCAATAGCAATAGATATAAACCAATAAAGATATCAGGCTCCCAAGTTTAACCAGCATTAACACGCGCAATGGAGACCCAGTGATGGCCTATTTCGTTACGCTACGTTACGCTACGGTATGGTTTTTGGTAGCACGTAGCTCAAGAAAACGTTCTGTAACGTAATTGAAGTATTTCGTAGCGTACTACCGAAAAATATTAACATAACGTAACTGCTACGCAAGGTATTTCGTAGCATAACTGAGGGCGGCGCCACAGCGGGGAGGGGCAGGGGGTGGGCAAACATTGCGCCCCGGTCTTAAGGAAGTCACATAAAACAAAGGGAAGCCTTCGCAAATATACCTAAACACTGAACAGTCCCTAAATACATCGACAATTGGAATGAGCTTCGAGTCGGTACTTGAAATAACAACCGAGAGATGTTCGAGGAGGCACCTAAAAAGATAAGCGTGACAAGGTCCAAGGAGGCCCTTTTAACCCCCACCCGGGTAGGGGGGATGCCACCCCCCTCGGTTTTCTGGAATAACTCGCGTAGTTTCCAACCGATTTCGATGCAACTTTGAGTACCCTATTTGTGAACAATTTATCACATACTCAGAATTTTTTGAATTTCTAACACACATGACCCGTGACCTATGACCTGTTTATCAAGGTCATGTCAGGCGCGACTGGCGTCCCGCAGTATCGATGCTTGTAACTTCTGAAGTTTTCGAGTGTTTGTTGTTCAGGAACATATGCACAGGTGTTACCAGGTGACAGTTGTGGTTTCCACTGAGATTGTGACCTCGATTGACCTTTTCAGAGGTCAACTGAGGTCATTGACCTCCGATGACCTCGGATTACTTTTTTGGGCTTCTGGCGGTTTCTAGGACATTTTGTGACGCTGATTTCAAATTTGGGATCCATTTTACATAATTATATGTTCCACTGGGGTCATGCGCTTCCACATGTCAACCGAGGTCACTGACCTCATATGACCTGAAATTACCTTTTTGGAATTTGGCAGTTTGTAAGACATTTTGTGACGCTGATTACGAATTTGGCACCCATTAAGCATTATGATATGCTCATTCACGATTCTAGCTCGATAAAATTCAATGTAGACGCATTTTCAATTTTGATGACATTTGGGTCGTTGTCATGACCTCAGAGGTCACTTAATGACCCAATAACTTAAAATATGATATCAGCGGCTCCCTCTCGTCACCAGCATCACGCTAGTCTTTGAATCGAAGCTCTAGCTTAATTAGGGGCGAAACTCTAAGGGGAGGGGGTCGTACCCCTACCCGAACACTTAGTGATTTTGCCCTACCCGGGCGAGGGTTAAACAGACAATTGAGGCCAACTCCAAGAAGAACCTTAAACAACCCACACGAGCTCCAAATATCCCCCAAAGAGATGGCCGACACAAGCATCAAGAAGGCCGCGAAAAGACGCCGAGACAAGCTCCTAAAATGCTCCTAGAAGACAAACGATATAGACTCCACAATAGGCCCCTACGACAATAACTGGGAAAGCTGTGCATAGTATACTTCAGAGGAGGCTTCTACAACAACAAAATATTCCGAGAAAGCCCCTAGGAAGGCGGTCGCGAATATTTTTGTCGAGGCCCCACGAAAATAGCCGGGAAGTCCCTTTCTCAAATGGGGACCTTCCCTTCGGTTTGCCCCTCCCCCGACACAAATCCATGGCGATGCCCTGCATACCATATGTTGCTGATGGTAATGGGTATCCCATTGGTATCTCATATAGCTGAGAGAAACTTTATTGTTAAATTCTAACGTCTTATAGATCGGTGGTTAGGATCGTTTCCATGTTTCCCTGCAATTAATGCGCCATATATTATTGATTCAACTCGCCGTTGGCTGGCGTCTCAGCCGAAGGTGACTGAGGGCAAATCTTGCTCCTCAGTCGAGACGTGGATACTGTTTGTCACAAACGTTTTGAAAATGCAAGAAATGTTTTTGCAGGAAAAGCGGTGTGTTATTTTTGAGCGGTGTGGTATTCTTTGAGTTTGAATGGCAATATTTTTACGGCTTATTTTACGTTTAACTTAGTTTTCATCTAACTCGTAGATTGTGACGTCGCTGAATTTGCAGTATCATAAAAGAAGTTATCGACATTTTTATCAGATTCAAATACTTTTTTATAAATTAAGTCCGAATCATTTGAGTGAAAGAATTTTGGACGTCAGGTTTCGCGCTAAGCAGAGCTTGTTGCATAGGCCCTGACCCAACCATCAGACCTCGCAATTCCTGGTAACTGGCATAATTTAGAAGCGAAAGTTTTGCGGACACGAACATACCTGGACAAGATCCGCCCCGCCCTCTGACGTCACTCATGACACGTGCGTGTGCGATGAGTGCGACTGCTGCCACCAGCCGCAGACCAACCTAGTCAGGGGCAAATAGCGAGTGCCGAAGTGACTTGAACCCGGCCTGCCACACTGAGTGAGGTCTACCGTCTAAAGCTCAGCGCTCTACCGGCTGAGTGTCGTTCGGGCGCGCGCGCTACACAGGCGACCCCCGGCCGCTCCGCAGTGTTTGTGTTCTACTCGCGGAATTAAACGCTAGTCCTCGTGAAAATTAGTGTCTACGTGTTCATCATCATCAGCTTCACCATTGTGCAACGCCGCAAGTACTGTGAGTTGTGTATATCATTCAAAAACTACGTTCCAAGATTTATATTTCGAAAGCTGTGTTAACTGCGTCAAGCCGTCTCAATGAAGTTCTGGGTCAGTCAAAGCGGTGGAAAGTGTCAATATTGGAGTTGACAAGGTGCCAATTTAACTTAGCAGTGAAACAGTGAAATTGAAGGGCTTGTTATTTAATTCTCTCAAGATTCCTGCGTCAATTCTCCATAACTACTTCTTTTCCGACGCGTATGTGCGCGATGGCAGCGCGGAGGACTTCACCCTTCCGGCTCCCCCTGCCCGTTGTCATGGAAACCGGGGCAGCCGGAGGGAGACCCGCTGACCAGGGGACGTCGCCCGGCTAATGTCAACAATGCCGGGCGACGGGGCAGTGACGGGGGCCCGCTCCCGCCGGCCCGCACACCGCGGGTGTCGCGGCGGGTGGAGGGTCCGCCGAGCCAAAGCGAGAGGAAGCGGCGAACAGCAAACCGCTCCGGACGTTGGGGTAACACCACCCCGCCGTGTAGGGCGTCCACCAACACCGAATCCAGACAACCCTCTCCAGCACGCTGGGGCGTTGCCCTCCCGTGTAGGACGCCACACCTCACCACAGCGCAACAGAACGCTCGCTCAGCCGCCACGCCAATTTATCGAACCACCACGACTCAACGAGAGGCAAACCAGACGAGCGTGTGTCACACACCCGGACAACAACACCGCATCAGACGGCGTTCCATCGGAGACGACGACGCGCGGAAAACTGTCACTGGAGCTGTTAAATGTTCTGTCCCTTCTTCCAAAATTACCGGACATTCGCACTGATGTTTCCCTTCGGTCTCCAGAAATGCTATGTTTTACTGAGACCAATCTGAAGTCAACGACGCCAGACCGATTTATTACAATTCCAGGGTATCGCCTTTTTCGGCTGGACAGAAAAACAGGACGTAAAAAATCTGGAGGAGGGGTCGCAATATTTGTGAAGGAACATTTATCCGCCAATATAATTAAAGTGGAAACGACTGGATCAGACTCTCATGTAGAGGCGCTCTGGGTCAAGGTGAAAATTGACAAAAAGAAAGCAGCCACTTTGGCTTGTGTCTATCGACCACCTTCATCAAACCACGCTCAAATTCAAGCGGATTTCAACGATTTAGAGGAACAAATCCAACAAATAATTACGGCCTCTTCATCTCACCGTATCATTTTAGCGGGTGATCTGAATTCAGACCCTCAAACAAATCCAGCAGCAAATGAAAGGCTTCGGGAATTAGAAAGGTACGGGCTGAACTGTGTAGTACGCGAACCTACCTTTTATCGTGACCGTACGCGCTCATTACTTGATGTTGTGCTGATGTCTGATTCGTTGTGTAACGACCAATCACTAACAATGTGTTCTGTCCAAAAATGTGATTACGCGAGTCACCACCGTCGCGTATGTGTGGGAGTAACGGTGCCCCGAGCCAGACAAAGGGCGCAGTACAGGACGGGCCGGAGATGGCGAACATTCGATAATGGTGCGTTTTTGACTGATGTAAGGAACATTGGATGGCACTCTGTTGTAAAACAAAATGAAACATGTCAACAGCAGTGGGAGGCTTTTTCAAATACGCTTAACGAAATGTTAGACTTCCATGCTCCTATCAGGAAATTTAGAGTTCACAACCCCCATCCCCCACCGGTTTCGAATGAAACCCTCAATCTGATGAAGCAGCGCAAACGATATAAAGAAACAAACGATCCAGCGTATCAGGAAATCAACACATTAACTAAACGGGCGATTCGCAAAGACTGTCGGGCAGATATAGCAAACCGCGTCCACAACTCAACATCCTCGTCATTGTTTCAGAAATTAAAATATGTAATTGCACCTAAACGTGGATACACAAAGCAACCGCAAAATTTAACACCAGATGACCTGAACGATTACTTTACAGCAGTAGGTACACACACTAGAGACGAGGTGGTTGCCGACTTCGACCGTTCGGGCCGAGAGAAGCTTTTTACTCGACTACCTAGGGTCAACGCTGGGTCAATGAGGCTCACACCAGTCACGTTGACTGAACTAAGGTGTGCTTTATTTTCACTACCCAACAAAGACTCTTCAATAGAAGGCGACATCCCAATCCAAATTTTAAAACTGACATTTGATGCAATTGGACGCTACCTTTTACGTATCATTAACACTAGCTTTGTCTCTGAAACCGTGCCCTCTGCCTGGAAAAGGGCGACCGTCATTCCTCTATTTAAAAGAGACGATCCATCTAAAGCATCAAATTTTAGACCTATCACGAAAGTTCCTGGTATATGCAAAGTAGTAGAAAAGTTAGTACAAAAACAGCTGACAAGCTACCTCCAGAGCCAAAATCTATTGAGCGAAGATCAACATGGTTTCTTGCCGCAACATTCGACATGTACCGCCCTATTGACAATGACTGACGAAATTATCAGGGGCATGGATCGATCCCAAATTTCCATATTGGTTCTCATTGATTTGAGTCGCTGCTTCGATGTTATTGATCACAAAACGCTCATTAATAAATTAGAATTGTTGCAAATTTCATCAGGCTGGTTTAAAAGCTACCTACACGGACACGTACAACGGGTTAAAGTAGGGGAAAGTTTTTCAAAGCCACTTCCTATCACAATTGGGACTTTCCAGGGTACTTGTCTCGGCCCATTACTGTACAACATTGCTAGCAACGATCTCGCATGCCACATTCCAGCTAAAATCAATGGCTTCAAGGTCACATCGGTGCGTTATGCCGATGACACACAGCTCGCTGTCACAGGCCCTCGAGATCAAATTGGGGAACTACAAAGGAGCATGGAAGAGTTGCTAGTAACGATGTCAACGTGGTTCCAACAACATGGCATGAAGGTTAATGCGGCAAAAACTGAATTTATTTTGTGTGGAGACAGGAGGCAGTTAAAGCGCATTGCGCAGCCCCCATTATTTTATTTTATGGGAGAGCAAATTCAATGTTCCAACAAAGTCAAAAATTTAGGAGTGGTGATGGATGAAACATTGTCATGGGAATATCATATAAAAAACATCACTGATCGCTGCTTTGGAATTTTGATCGGATTAAGCCATGTAAAGCATGCCTTGCCCGCTGAAGTGTTGCCGCGCATTGTCGATTGTCTGGTGCTATCACATGTGAGATACTGTGTACAAGTGTATGGCAGTGCCAGTGTGACATCTCTTAAGAACATCGAAAAATCTTAAATTTTGCCGCACGAGTCATATCAGGACGCAGGAAATACGACCACATCTCTGATGTATTGCGTGAATTAGGTTGGCTAAATGCGTTAGATTTAGTAAAATACTCTGACTTGTGCATGTTGCATAAGGTTATAACTAGAGCGAAACCTTCGTCGTTGGCGTCGCGCATCCAGTTCAACTACGAAATACTGGAGCGTGATACCCGACAATCGAAACATGCCTCGACCTTGCCTCGACCTAGAAACAATCACGGAAAGCGCACATTCTTGTATAGGGCTAGCCATTCATACATAAGCATTACCGCACGATGCTGGTATGTAGATATTTGTGATCGAGGCGTGTTTTGAAATTACTGCACGAGCGCAGCGAGTGCAGTAGTTTTGAAAAACGCCGAGATCACAAATATCTACATACACAGCAGAGTTTGGTAAGTCTTTTACCGTATGCCGCCATCTGCTGAGCCTTTCATATGTATAATCAAGAAAAACCATTCTTTGATTTATGCCATGGATTTTTTGATAGTAGCTCAGATGAAGAAACAAAGGACAAAATCAAAAACTTCGTTGAAGGAGCCAGACCGACAGAAACAAAACGAAAAATCGAGTTCTGGGTGCGTCAGCTGCAGGACCATATAACTCTGTAACCATCAACAACAACAAGTAGTGTGATGAGTGTCCGATGACGAGCGTCTTGTTTTTGACACCTTGTATGTCCAAGTCAAATACATTTGTTGTTACAGATCCTGCCTATAAGATGCATTTGGATTGTTTTCGTAACACTGATAACATATCGTGGTAGTCAAAACATCTTCGTAGACAGACATAACAAAAATATCTACCATCCAGCAGTGTTTTAACGTACATACCAAAACCTAATGTAATTTCAACATGTTAGCAAACACTAGCGTCAGTATAATCTACGGCAGTGCGGTATGCCAGTGCATAATGCGGAAAATACCACACTCCACGCGCTAATGCTTTTTACATTGCTCGGCATATGGCAAATGCGCATATTTAATCTCAGTGTGTTCTGAATGCAGTGTCGCCCATTAGATTTTACACTTGCTCAATAATTGTACGATGTCGGCAAAACAGGGCAAACTGTTTTAGCTCACTTTTTACTGTTTTAGCTCACTCATTTTTATGTTCATGTATATGGAAGACCGAAGAATAACCCTGTCGTGTAGAACGGTCTGTTTACGTTAATACATACATACATACATACATACAGGGGCGAACAAGTTAATGCTGGTTAAACTCGGAAGCTTGATAGCTTTATTGGTTTCTGATTTATTGATTTTGCCTATGACCTTTGCACCACATATTTCACTAATGATCATGCTTTGTGACTGTGTTACGACTTACGAATGTCTTCGCGAATGTCTGACACGAAAGAAATGCATGCCGGCTGGGTACGAGCGAGCGCTTCGCGCTCGCTCGTCCTTCCGTGGTATATGGAAAAACAAATCTGAATATGAGCGGCCCGGCCCGACCCGACCCATGGCGACGCTTTTGAGAAGATCATATCTCTGCAACCACAAGTACGATTGACAAGCTGACTTCTTTGCTGAGCAGCCCCATCCAATCTACCCTGTTTGAGACCAGTGCTGACTCATGTGGGTGTCTACCACTGCGCGTGGCGTGTACCGCGTGAGGGGTGTTGAAAAGTGTTTCCTCGCAAAAACTCTGCAACGGCTGAGCCGATTGTGTTCAAATTTGGTGTGTGGTTAGGAACCCCTCAGCCGCCAATTTTCCACATGGCAGGGGTGGGGTGCCTCTGCACGTGCGCACGTGCACACCCCTATTATATATCTCAGGAACGGCTGAGCCGATTGTGTTCAAATTTAGTGTGTGGTTAGGGGCCTCTCATCCGCCGCCTTTCCACAAGTCAGGGGTGGGGTGGCTTTGCACGTGCGCACGTGCACATCCCTATTATATTTCTCTGGAACGGCTGAGCCGATTGTGTCCAAATTTTGTGTGTGGTTAGGGACCTCTCAGCCCCCACTTTCCCACGAGCCAAAGGTGGGTGCCTCCGCACGTGGCACCCCTTTTTGTGTATCAGAAGCTACTTGCCCGATCAAGTTAAAATTCTCAATACATTTCCTTCGCGCTCACTCGTTCATCGCCAACTACTGCGCCTTACTGGTTGATAGGGAAGTTAGAAATGAGGATGAACGAGAGAGAAAAAATCGCCGTTGCATACCGTTGATTTGCCTGGTATCTTTTGTTACGAGCGAACGCTTCGCGCTCGCTCGTTCTTCCGTGGTATATGGAAAAAATCTGAATATGAGCGGCCCGACCCGACCCGACCCGTGGCGGCGCTTTTGAGAAGCTCATATCTCTGCAACCGCTCGACCAATTGACAAGCGGGCTTCTTTGCTGAGCAACCCCATCTAACCTACCCTGTTTGAGAGCAGTGCTGACTCATGTGGGTGACTACTACTGCGCGTGGCGCGTACCGCGTGAGGGGTGTTGAAAAGTGTTTTCTCGCGAAAACTCCGCAACGGCTAGGCAGATTGTGTGCAAATTTGGTGTGTGGTTAGGAACCCCTCAGCCGCCACTTTCCCCCAACTCAGGGGTAGGGTGACTGCACGTGCGCACGTGCACACCCCTGTTCTATATCTCAGGAACGGCTGAGCCGATTGTGTTCAAATTTGGTGTGTGGTAAGGGACCTCTCAGCCGCCAGTTTCCGACAAGTCAGGGGTGGGGTGCCTCTGCACGTGCGCACGTGCACACCCCTATTATATATCTCAGGAACGGCTGAGCAGATTGTGTTCAAATTTTGTGCGTGGTTAGGGACCTCTCAGCCGCCACTTTCCCACAAGTCAAGGGTGGGCGCCTCTGTACGTGCGCACATGCGCACACTTTTTTGTATCTCAGAAACTACTTGCCCGATCGAGTTGAAATTCCCCATACATTTCCTTCGCGCTCACTCGTTCATCGCCAACTACGGCGCCTTACTGGTATCGTAGTACGATATATTCTAAGCTACGTTTAACGAAAAATAGCGTAATCGGTAATGTAGCCAAATATAACGTAACGTAATTCGGTAACGTAGCTTTGGCCTAAAAAACATACGTAGCGTAGCGTTTTTTTAACGTTTTTTAACGTTTTTTTCACCAAAAATGGCATGGCATGACGTCACTAAAACGTCATTATCTACCACAAATTGTCACGAATTAAAAAAAAAATGGAAAAAGACGTAGAATTGATGCACCATAAGCTACCGTAAGTTTCACTTTGATATCTGTCATAGTTGTCAAGTTATGGAGAAAATCCGGGAGGGGGGGTAAAATTTACCCCCCAGCGCCGCGCGGGTTAATGGGCGACTCGAAAGTCATTCATAATGTTTGGATTTTGGAATTGCTCAGTATTCAGGTATATTTGCAAGGGTGTGTTTTTATGGGACCTCCCCAGGGGTCGGGGGAGGGGGACGCAATGTTTGTCCGGCCCCTTCCCCTTCCTCACTGTGGTGCCGCCCTTGACGATATGCTACGAAATACCTTGCGTAGCAGTTACGTTATTTGAATATTTATCGGTAGTACGCTACAAAATGTTTCGATTACGCTACGGAACAATTTCCTGAGCTACGGGTTACACAAAAAACATACCGTAGCGTAACGTCGGCCACCACTGCTGACCATACGTGGAGACTTGGCTCTCTGTAGGTACACACGTCTCCGTCACCCTGACCATACGTGGAGACTTGGCTCTCTGTAGATACACACGTCTCCGTCACCCTGTCACTGACCCTACGTGGAGACCTGCCTCTATGTAAGTACACACGTCTCCGTCACCCTGTCACTGACCATACGTAGAGACTTGGCTCTCTGTAGATACACGTCTCCGTCACCCTGTCACTGACCATACGTGGAGACTTGGCTCTCTGTAGATACACACGTCTCCGTCACCCTGTCACTGACCATACGTGGAGACTTGGCTCTCTGTAGATACACGTCTCCGTCACCCTGTCACTGACCATACGTGGAGACTTGGCTCTCTGTAGATACACGTCTCCCTCACCCTGTCACTGACGATACGTGGAGACTTGGCTCTCTGTAGATACACGTCTCCGTCACCCTGTCACTGACCATACGTGGAGACCTGGCTCTCTGTAGATACACACGTCTCCGTCACCCTGTCACTGACCATACGTGGAGACTTGGCTCTCGGTAGATACACGTCTCCGTCACCCTGTCACTGACCATACGTGGAGACTTGGCTCTCTGTAGGTACACACGTCTCCGTCACCCTGTCACTGACCATACGTGGAGACTTGGCTCTCTGTAGATACACACGTCTCCGTCACCCTGTCACTGACCATACGTGGAGACTTGGCTCTCGGTAGATACACGTCTCCGTCACCCTGTCACTGACCATACGTGGAGACTTGGCTCTCGGTAGATACACGTCTCCGTCACCCTGTCACTGACCATACGTGGAGACTTGGCTCTCTGTAGATATACACGTCTCCGTCACCCTGTCACTGACCATACGTGGAGACTTGGCTCTCTGTAGATACACACGTCTCCGTCACCCTGTCACTGACCATACGTGGAGACTTGGCTCTCTGTAGATACACACGTCTCCGTCACCCTGTCACTGACCATACGTGGAGACTTGGCTCTCTGTAGGTATACACGTCTCCGTCACCCTGTCACTGACCATACGTGGAGACTTGGCTCTCTGTAGGTATACACGTCTCCGTCACCCTGTCACTGACCATACGTGGAGACTTGGCTCTCTGTAGATACACACGTCTCCGTCACCCTGTCACTGACCATACGTGGAGACTTGGCTCTCTGTAGATATACACGTCTCCGTCACCCTGTCACTGACCATACGTGGAGACTTGGCTCTCTGTAGGTATACACGTCTCCGTCACCCTGTCACTGACCATACGTGGAGACTTGGCTCTCTGTAGATACACGTCTCCGTCACCCTGTCACTGACCGTACGTGGAGACTTGGCTCTCTGTAGATACACACGTCTCCGTCACCCTGTCACTGACCATACGTGGAGACTTGGCTCTCTGTAGATACACACGTCTCCGTCACCCTGTCACTGACCATACGTGGAGACTTGGCTCTCTGTAGGTACACACGTCTCCGTCACCCTGACCATACGTGGAGACTTGGCTCTCTGTAGGTACACACGTCTCCGTCACCCTGTCACTGACCATATGTGGAGACTTGGCTCTCTGTAGATACACACGTCTCCGTCACCCTGACCATACGTGGAGACTTAGCTCTCTGTAGATACACGTCTCCCTCACCCTGTCACTGACCATACGTGGAGACTTGGCTCTCGGTAGATACACGTCTCCGTCACCCTGTCACTGACCATACGTGGAGACTCGGCTCTCTGTAGGTACACACGTTTCCGTCACCCTGTCACTGACCATACGTGGAGACTTGGCTCTCTGTAGATACACGTCTCCGTCATCCTGTCACTGACGATACGTGGAGACTTGGCACTATGTAGGTACACATGTCTCCGTCACCCTGTCACTGACCATACGTGGAGACTTGGCTCTCTGTAGGTACACACGTCTCCGTCACCCTGTCACTGACCATACGTGGAGACTTGGCTCTCTGTAGATACACACGTCTCCGTCACCCTGTCACTGACCATACGTGGATACTTGGCTCTCTGTAGGTACACACGTCTCCGTCACCCTGTCACTGACCATACGTGGATACTTGGCTCTCTGTAGGTACATACGTCTCCGTCACCCTGTCACTGACCATATGTGGAGACTTGGCTCTCTGTAGATACACACGTCTCCGTCACCCTGACCATACGTGGAGACTTAGCTCTCTGTAGATACACGTCTCCCTCACCCTGTCACTGACCATACGTGGAGACTTGGCTCTCGGTAGATACACGTCTCCGTCACCCTGTCACTGACCATACGTGGAGACTCGGCTCTCTGTAGGTACACACGTTTCCGTCACCCTGTCACTGACCATACGTGGAGACTTGGCTCTCTGTAGATACACGTCTCCGTCATCCTGTCACTGACGATACGTGGAGACTTGGCACTATGTAGGTACACATGTCTCCGTCACCCTGTCACTGACCATACGTGGAGACTTGGCTCTCTGTAGGTACACACGTCTCCGTCACCCTGTCACTGACCATACGTGGAGACTTGGCTCTCTGTAGATACACACGTCTCCGTCACCCTGTCACTGACCATACGTGGATACTTGGCTCTCTGTAGGTACACACGTCTCCGTCACCCTGTTACTGACCATACGTGGAGACTTGGCTCTCTGTAGATACACGTCTCCGTCACCCTGTCACTGACCATACGTGGATACTTGGCTCTCTGTAGGTACACACGTCTCCGTCACCCTGTCACTGACCATACGTGGATACTTGGCTCTCTGTAGATACACGTCTCCGTCATCCTGTCACTGACCATACGTGGAGACTTGGCTCTCTGTAGATATACACGTCTCCGTCACCCTGTCACTGACCATACGTGGAGACTTGGCTCTCTGTAGATACACGTCTCCCTCACCCTGTCACTGACCATACGTGGAGACTTGGCTCTCTGTAGATACACACGTCTCCGTCACCCTGTCACTGACCATACGTGGAGACTTGGCTCTCTGTAGATACACACGTCACCCTGTCACTGACCATACGTGGAGACTTGGCTCTCTGTAGATACACGTCTCCCTCACCCTGTCACTGACCATACGTGGAGACTTGGCTCTCTGTAGATACACACGTCTCCGTCACCCTGTCACTGACCATACGTGGAGACTTGGCTCTCGGTAGATACACGTCTCCGTCACCCTGTCACTGACCATACGTGGATACTTGGCTCTCTGTAGGTACACACGTCTCCGTCACCCTGTCACTGACCATACGTGGAGACTTGGCTCTCTGTAGATACACGTCTCCGTCACCCTGTCACTGACCATACGTGGATACTTGGCTCTCTGTAGGTACACACGTCTCCGTCACCCTGTCACTGACCATACGTGGATACTTGGCTCTCTGTAGATACACGTCTCCGTCATCCTGTCACTGACCATACGTGGAGACTTGGCTCTCTGTAGATATACACGTCTCCGTCACCCTGTCACTGACCATACGTGGAGACTTGGCTCTCTGTAGATACACGTCTCCCTCACCCTGTCACTGACCATACGTGGAGACTTGGCTCTCTGTAGATACACACGTCTCCGTCACCCTGTCACTGACCATACGTGGAGACTTGGCTCTCTGTAGATACACACGTCACCCTGTCACTGACCATACGTGGAGACTTGGCTCTCTGTAGATACACGTCTCCCTCACCCTGTCACTGACCATACGTGGAGACTTGGCTCTCTGTAGATACACACGTCTCCGTCACCCTGTCACTGACCATACGTGGAGACTTGGCTCTCGGTAGATACACGTCTCCGTCACCCTGTCACTGACCATACGTGGAGACTTGGCTCTCTGTAGATATACACGTCTCCGTCACCCTGTCACTGACCATACGTGGAGACTTGGCTCTCTGTAGATACACACGTCTCCGTCACCCTGTCACTGACCATATGTGGAGACTTGGCTCTCTGTAGGTACACACGTCTCCGTCACCCTGACCATACGTGGAGACTTGGCTCTCTGTAGATACACACGTCTCCGTCACCCTGTCACTGACCATACGTGGAGACTTGGCTCTCTGTAGGTACACACGTCTCCGTCACCCTGTCACTGACCATACGTGGAGACTTGGCTCTCTGTAGATACACACGTCTCCGTCACCCTGCCACTGACCATACGTGGAGACTTGGCTCTCTGTAGATATACACGTCTCCGTCACCCTGTCACTGACCATACGTGGAGACTTGGCTCTCTGTAGATATACACGTCTCCGTCATCCTGTCACTGACCATACGTGGAGACTTGGCTCTCTGTAGATACACGTCTCCGTCACCCTGACCATACGTGGAGACTTGGCTCTCTGTAGGTACACACGACTCCGTCACCCTGACCATACGTGGAGACTTGGCTCTCTGTAGATACACACGTCTCCGTCACCCTGCCACTGACCATACGTGGAGACTTGGCTCTCTGTAGATACACGTCTCCGTCACCCTGTCACTGACCATACGTGGAGACTTGGCTCTCTGTAGATACACACGTCTCCGTCACCCTGCCACTGACCATACGTGGAGACTTGGCTCTCTGTAGATACACACGTCTCCGTCACCCTGTCACTGACCATACGTGGAGACTTGGCTCTCTGTAGATACACACGTCTCCCTCACCCTGTCACTGACCATACGTGGAGACTTGGCTCTCTGTAGGTACACACGTCTCCGTCACCCTGCCACTGACCATACGTGGAGACTTGGCTCTCTGTAGATACACACGTCTCCGTCACCCTGTCACTGACCATACGTGGAGACTTGGCTCTCTGTAGATATACACGTCTCCGTCACCCTGTCACTGACCATACGTGGAGACTTGGCTCTCTGTAGATACACGTCTCCGTCACCCTGTCACTGACCATACGTGGAGACTTGGCTCTCTGTAGATACACACGTCTCCGTCACCCTGACCATACGTGGAGACTTGGCTCTCTGTAGATACACACGTCTCCGTCACCCTGTCACTGACCATACGTGGAGACTTGGCTCTCTGTAGATACACACGTCTCCGTCACCCTGTCACTGACCATACGTGGAGACTTGGCTCTCTGCAGGTACACACGTCTCCGTCACCCTGTCACTGACCATACGTGGAGACTTGGCTCTCTGTAGATACACACGTCTCCGTCACCCTGACCATACGTGGAGACTTGGCTTTCTGTAGATACACACGTCTCCGTCACCCTGTCACTGACCATACGTGGAGACTTGGCTCTCTGTAGATACAACACGTCTCCGTCACCCTGTCACTGACCATACGTGGAGATTTGGCTCTCTGTAGGTACACACGTCTCCGTCACCCTGTCACTGACCATACGTGGAGACTTGGCTCTCTGTAGATACACACGTCTCCGTCACCCTGACCATACGTGGAGACTTGGCTTTCTGTAGATACACACGTCTCCGTCACCCTGTCACTGACCATACGTGGAGACTTGGCTCTCTGTAGATACACACGTCTCCGTCACCCTGTCACTGACCATACGTGGAGACTTGGCTCTCTGTAGATATACACGTCTCCGTCACCCTGTCACTGACCATACGTGAGGACTTGGCTCTCTGTAGATATACACGTCTCCGTCACCCTGTCACTGACCATACGTGGAGACTTGGCTCTCTGTAAATACACACGTCTCCGTCACCCTGTCACTGACCATACGTGGAGACTTGGCTCTCTGTAGATACACACGTCTCCGTCACCCTGTCACTGACCATACGTGGAGACTTGGCTCTCTGTAGATACACACGTCTCCCTCACCCTGTCACTGACCATACGTGGAGACTTGGCTCTCTGTAGATACACACGTCTCCGTCACCCTGTCACTGACCATACGTGGAGACTTGGCTCTCTGTAGATACACACGTCTCCGTCACCCTGTCACTGACCATACGTGGAGACTTGGCTCTCTGTAGGTACACACGTCTCCGTCACCCTGTCACTGACCATACGTGGAGACTTGGCTCTCTGTAGATACACGTCTCCGTCACCCTGTCACTGACCATACGTGGAGACTTGGCTCTCTGTAGATACACGTCTCCGTCACCCTGTCACTGACCATACGTGGAGACTTGGCTCTCTGTAGATACACACGTCTCCGTCACCCTGTCACTGACCATACGTGGAGACTTGGCTCTCTGTAGGTACACACGTCTCAGTCACCCTGTCACTGACCATACGTGGAGACTTGGCTTTCTGTAGGTACACACGTCTCCGTCACCCTGTCACTGACCATACGTGGAGACTTGGCTCTCTGTAGATGCACGTCTCCCTCACCCTGTCACTGACCATACGTGGAGACTTGGCTCTTTGTAGATACACGTCTCCCTCACCCTGTCACTGACCATACGTGGAGACTTGGCTCTCTGTAGATACACACGTCTCCGTCACCCTGTCACTGACCATACGTGGAGACTTGGCTCTCTGTAGATACACGTCTCCGTCACCCTGTCACTGACCATACGTGGAGACTTGGCTCTCTGTAGGTACACACGTCTCCGTCACCCTGTCACTGACCATACGTGGAGACTTGGCTCTCTGTAGATACACGTCTCCGTCACCCTGTCACTGACCATACGTGGAGACTTGGCTCTCTGTAGGTACACACGTCTCCGTCACCCTGTCACTGACCATACGTGGGGACTTGGCTCTCTGTAGATACACGTCTCCGTCACCCTGTCACTGACCATACGTGGAGACTTGGCTCTCTGTAGATACACGTCTCCGTCACCCTGTCACTGACCATACGTGGAGACTTGGCTCTCTGTAGGTACACACTTCTCCGTCACCCTGTCACTGACCATACGTGGAGACTTGGCTCTCTGTAGGTATACACGTCTCCCTCACCCTGTCACTGACCATACGTGGAGACTTGGCTCTCTGTAGATACACGTCTCCGTCACCCTGTCACTGACCATACGTGGAGACTTGGCTCTCTGTAGGTACACACGTCTCCGTCACCCTGTCACTGACCATACGTGGAGACTTGGCTCTCTGTAGGTACACCCACACAGGCACACGTGGGAGACTCAGCTATACAGCACGAACAAGCCCTATCCAATAACCGTGCTCTCCAGCCGGGGAGTCTCCTCCTAACAACGGCCCGTGCCGGACCCCTCTCTCAGATTGCACGTCACGTTCCTCGTCCAGCGCTGACGGCTCGGCCCGGGGAGCCGATGGTCTGCCTTGGCCATTGACGCACTGACACTCTGTTTGCCCGGGTCACAAGATCAATTGGTCGCTGGAGATTGGCTCTGTCGAACCCAGTGCCGCATCTCACAGCGCATATTTCACCACAGCGTGTGTTGCTTTCATTGCCGAGCGAACGTGATTTACGCTGGCGTAAAATGAAAAATACGTTTGAGAGATTGCTTTTGCGCACTTCACATAAATCAAGCGTGCATTTGGGGCGTACAATGGCTGCGTTTTTATATGGATTTACGGCGCTGTTTTTTTTTTTGCCATCGGAGCAAGAAGAAGTATATATGAATGTTATGTGATATATATGAGTGTTATATGTATGCATCGGGGCTGTATGAAACATGCATACATCGGAGCTGTATGAATGTTTACGCTGCATTTCATGGAAAATGCGCCCCGAGTGGGAAACCACTCACGTGTCTATCGGCAGTGTCCGGGTTCGTACGGCACAGATTAAATGGACGTTGAAGTTGTCGTAAAGCCTGGGAAGCACAACCGCCCGGGGCAGTTATGAGTTATGATCGAGCATCATCAGGAGATGTGTATACGCCGTACTATTACGGCTGCAATTTTCTACATAGCAATACATTTGCATGACGTCATCAATACCATGCATACCGCTACGTAGTGACTTTTTCGGTTTCACTTGACACCTTGTATAATGTCCAAGACAGTGGACATCATGGCTTCGACAGTTTCAGCGGCCCAATGGCATCCAATCGGCAATCACGTTCCATTATCGTAATGGTATGGTTTGTGCCACGGTCATATCACATGCCACGCTCATATCACATGCCACGCTCATATCACATGTCACGCTCATATCACATGCCACGCTCATATCACATGTCACGCTCATATCACATGTCACGCTCATATCACATACCACGCTCATATCACATGACACGCTCATATCACATGCCACGCTCATATCACATGCCACGCTCATATCACATGCCACACTCATATCACATGTCACGCTCATATCCCATGCCACGCTCATATCACGTGCCACGCTCATATCACATGCCACGCTCATATCACATGTCACGCTCATATCACATGCCACGCTCATATCCCATGACACGCTCATATCACATGTCACGCTCATATCACATGCCACGCTCATATCACATAACACGCTCATATCACATGCCACGCTCATATCACATGCCACGCTCATATCACATGCCACGCTCATATCACATGCCACGCTCATACCACATGCCACGCTCATATCACATGCCACGCTCATATCACATGCCACGCTCATATCACATGCCACGCTCATATCACATGACACGCTCATATCACATTTCACGCTCATACCACATGCCACGCTCATATAACATGCCACGCTCATATCACATGCCACGCTCATATCACATGACACGCTCATATCACATGCCACGCTCATATCACATGCCACGCTCATATCACATGCCACGCTCATATCACATGCACATGATTGGATGTTCTTGCGTTACGACAAATTTATATATCATTACTTTACGAACAATCAATGTATCTTCAATCAATGTATATCAAATGTATCTACAGAAGCTATCCACGCGTATCTAATGTATCTACAGAAGCTAGCCACGCGTATCTAATGTATCTACAGGAGCTAGCCACGCGTATCTAATGTATCTACAGAAGCTAGCCACGCGTATCTAATGTATCTACAGAAGCTAGCCACGCGTATCTAATGTATCTACAGAAGCTAGCCACGCGTATCTAATGTATCTACAGAAGCTAGCCACGCGTATATAATGTATCTACAGGAGCTATCCACGCGTATCTAATGTATCTACAGAAGCTAGCCACGCGTATCTAATGTATCTACAGAAGCTAGCCACGCGTATCTAATGTATATACAGAAGCTAGCCACGCGTATATAATGTATCTACAGGAGCTATCCACGCGTATCTAATGTATCTACAGACGCTAGCCACGCGTATCTAATTTATCTACAGAAACTAGCCACGCGTATCTAATGTATCTACAGAAGCTAGCCACGCGTATCTAATGTGTCTACAGAAGCTAGCCACGCGTGTCTAATGTATCTACAGAAGCTAGCCACGCTTATATAATGTATCTACAGAAGCTAGCCACGCGTATATAATGTATCTACATGAGCTATCCACGCGTATATAATGTATCTACAGAAGCTAGCCACGCGTGTCTAAGGTATCTACAGAAGCTAGCCACGCTTATATAATGTATCTACAGGAGCTAGCTACGCGTATCTAATGTATCTACAGGAGCTAGCCACGCGTATCTAATGTATCTACAGAAGCTAGCCACGCGTATATAATGTATCTACAGGAGCTAGCCACGCGTATCTAATGTATCTACAGAAGCTAGCCACGCGTATATAATGTATCTACAGGAGCTAGCTACGCGTATCTAATGTATCTACATAAGCTAGCCACGCGTATATAATGTATCTACAGAAGCTAGCCACGCGTATCTAATGTATCTACAGAAGCTAGCCACGCTTATATAATGTATCTACAGGAGCTAGCTACGCGTATCTAATGTATCTACAGAAGCTAGCCACGCGTATCTAATGTATCTACAGAAGCTAGCCACGCTTATCTAATGTATCTACAGAAGCTAGCCACGCGTATCTAATGTATCTACAGAAGCTAGCCACGCGTATCTAATATATCTAAAGAAGCTAGCCACGCGTATCTAATGTATCTACAGAAGCTAGCCACGCGTATATAATGTATCTACAGAAGCTAGCCACGCGTATCTAATGTATCTACAGAAGCTAGCCACGCTTATATAATGTATCTACAGGAGCTAGCTACACGTATCTTATGTATCTACAGGAGCTAGCCACGCGTATCTAATGTATCTACAGAAGCTATCCACACGTATCTAATGTATCTACAGAAGCTAGCCACGCTTATATAATGTATCTACAGCAGCTAGCCACACGTATCTAATGTATCTACAGAAGCTGGCCACGCGTATCTAATGTATCTACAGAAGCTAGCCACGCGTATCTAATGTATCTACAGAAGCTATCCACACGTATCTAATGTATCTACAGAAGCTAGCCACGCTTATATAATGTATCTACAGCAGCTAGCCACACGTATCTAATGTATCTACAGAAGCTAGCCACGCGTATCTAATGTATCTACAGAAGCTAGCCACGCGTATCTAATGTATCTACAGAAGCTAGCCACGCGTATATAATGTATCTACAGAAGCTAGCCACGCGTATCTAATGTATCTACAGAAGCTAGCCACGCTTATATAATGTATCTACAGGAGCTAGCTACGCGTATCTAATGTATCTACAGGAGCTAGCCACGCGTATCTAATGTATCTACAGAAGCTAGCCGCGCGTATCTAATGTATCTACAGAAGCTAGCCACGCGTATATAATGTATCTACAGAAGCTAGCCACGCGTATCTAATGTATCTACAGAAGCTAGCCACGCGTATCTAATGTATCTACAGAAGCTAGCCACGCGTATATAATGTATCTACACGAGCTAGCCACGCGTATATAATGTATCTACAGAAGCTAGCCACGCGTATCTAATGTATCTACAGAAACTAGCCACGCGTATATAATGCATCTACAGGAGCTAGCCACGCGTATCTAATGTATCTACAGAAGCTAGCCACGCGTATATAATGTATCTGCAGAAGCTAGCCACGCTTATATAATGTATCTACAGAAGCTAGCTACGCGTATCTAATGTATCTACAGGAGCTAGCCACGCGTATCTAATGTATCTACAGAAGCTAGCCACGCGTATATAATGTATCTACAGAAGCTAGCCACGCGTATCTAATGTATCTACAGAAACTAGCCACGCGTATATAATGCATCTACAGGAGCTAGCCACGCGTATCTAATGTATCTACAGAAGCTAGCCACGCGTATCTAATGTATCTACAGAAGCTAGCCACGCTTATATAATGTATCTACAGAAGCTAGCCACGCGTATCTAATGTATCTACAGAAGCTAGCCACGCGTATCTAATGTATCTACAGAAGCTAGCCACGCGTATATAATGTATCTACAGAAGCTAGCCACGCGTATATAATGTATCTACAGGAGCTAGCCACGCGTATCTAATGTATCTACAGGAGCTATCCACGCGTATATAATGTATCTACAGAAGCTAGCCACGCGTATCTAAGGTATCTACAGAAGCTAGCCACGCTTATATAATGTATCTACAGAAGCTAGCCACGCGTATATAATGTATCTACAGGAGCTAGCCACGCGTATATAATGTATCTACAGGAGCTAGCCACACGTATCTAATGTATCTACAGAAGCTAGCCACGCTTATATAATGTATCTACAGGAGCTAGCCACGCGTATCTAATGTATCTACAGAAGCTAGCCACGCTTATATAATGTATCTACAGAAGCTAGCCACGCGTATCTAATGTATCTACAGGAGCTAGCCACGCGTATCTAATGTATCTACAGAAGCTAGCCACGCGTATATAATGTATCTACAGGAGCTAGCCACGCGTATATAATGTATCTACAGGAGCTAGCTACGCGCATCTAATGTATTTACAGGAGCTAGCCACTCGTATCTAATGTATCTACAGAAGCTAGCCACGCGTATATAATGTATCTACAGGAGCTAGCCACGCGTATCTAATGTATCTACAGAAGCTAGCCACGCGTATATAATGTATCTACAGGAGCTAGCTACGCGTATCTAATGTATCTACAGAAGCTAGCCACGCGTATATAATGTATCTACAGAAGCTAGCCACGCGTATCTAATGTATCTACAGAAGCTAGCCACGCTTATATAATGTATCTACAGGAGCTAGCTACGCGTATCTAATGTATCTACAGGAGCTAGCCGCGCGTATCTAATGTATCTACAGAAGCTAGCCACGCGTGCCTAATGTATCTACAGAAGCTAGCCACGCTTATCTAATGTATCTATAGAAGCTAGCCACGCGTATCTAATGTATCTACAGAAGCTAGCCACGCGTATCTAATGTATCTACAGAAGCTAGCCACGCGTATCTAATGTATCTACAGAAGCTAGCCACGCGTATCTAATGTATCTACATAAGCTAGCCACGCGTATCTAATGTATCTACAGAAGCTAACCACGCTTATATAATGCATCTACAGGAGCTAGCTACGCGTATATAATGTATCTACAGGAGCTAGCCACGCATATCTAATGTATCTACAGAAGCTATCCACATGTATCTAATGTATCTACAGAAGCTAGCCACGCTTATATAATGTATCTACAGAAGCTAGCCACGCGTATCTAATGTATCTACAGAAGCTAGCCACGCGTATATAATGTATCTACAGAAGCTAGCCACGCGTATCTAATGTATCTGCAGAAGCTAGCCGTGTATCAAATGTATCTACAGAAGCTAGTCACGCGTATATAATGTATCTACAGGAGCTAGCCACGCGTATATAATGTATCTACAGAAGCTAGCCACGCGTATCTAATGTATCTACAGAAGCTAGCCACGCATATATAATGTATCTACAGAAGCTAGCCACGCGTATATAATGTATCTACAGAAGCTAGCCACGCGTATCTAATGTATCTACAGAAGCTAGCCACGCGTATATAATGTATCTACAGAAGCTAGCCACGCGTATCTAATGTATCTACATTAGATACGCGTGGCTAGCTTCTGTAGATACATTAGATACGCGTGGATAGCTCCTGTAGATACATTATATAAGCGTATCTAGATACGCTTATATAATGTATCTACAGGAGCTATCCACGCGTATCTAATGTATCTACAGAAGCTAGCCACGCGCATCTAATGTATCTACAGAAGCTAGCCACGCGTATCTAATGTATCTACAGAAGCTAGCCACGCTTATATAATGTATCTACAGAAGCTAGCCACTCGTATCTAATGTATCTACAGAAGCTAGCCACGCGTATATAATGTATCTACAGGAGCTAGCTACGCGTATCTAATGTATCTACAGGAGCTATCCACGCGTATCTAATGTATCTACAGAAGCTAGCCACGCGTATCTAATGTATCTACAGAAGCTAGCAACGCGTATCTAATGTATATACAGAAGCTAGCCACGCGTATATAATGTATCTACAGGAGCTATCCACGCGTATCTAATGTATCTACAGACGCTAGCCACGCGTATCTAATGTATCTACAGAAACTAGCCACGCGTATCTAATGTATCTACAGAAGCTAGCCACGCGTATCTAATGTGTCTACAGAAGCTAGCCACGCGTATCTAATGTATCTACAGAAGCTAGCCGCGCTCATATAATGTATCTACAGAAGCTAGCCACGCGTATATAATGTATCTACATGAGCTATCCACGCGTATATAATGTATCTACAGAAGCTAGCCACGCGTATCTAAGGTATCTACAGAAGCTAGCCACGCTTATATAATGTATCTACAGGAGCTAGCTACGCGTATCTAATGTATCTACAGGAGCTAGCCACGCGTATCTAATGTATCTACAGAAGCTAGCCACGCGTATATAATGTATCTACAGGAGCTAGCCACGCGTATCTAATGTATCTACAGAAGCTAGCCACGCGTATATAATGTATCTACAGGAGCTAGCTACGCGTATCTAATGTATCTACAGAAGCTAGCCACGCGTATATAATGTATCTACAGAAGCTAGCCACGCGTATCTAATGTATCTACAGAAGCTAGCCACGCTTATATAATGTATCTACAGGAGCTAGCTACGCGTATCTAATGTATCTACAGAAGCTAGCCACGCGTATCTAATGTATCTACAGAAGCTAGCCACGCTTATCTAATGTATCTACAGAAGCTAGCCACGCGTATCTAATGTATCTACAGAAGCTAGCCACGCGTATCTAATATATCTAAAGAAGCTAGCCACGCGTATCTAATGTATCTACAGAAGCTAGCCACGCGTATATAATGTATCTACAGAAGCTAGCCACGCGTATCTAATGTATCTACAGAAGCTAGCCACGCTTATATAATGTATCTACAGGAGCTAGCTACACGTATCTTATGTATCTACAGGAGCTAGCCACGCGTATCTAATGTATCTACAGAAGCTATCCACACGTATCTAATGTATCTACAGAAGCTAGCCACGCTTATATAATGTATCTACAGCAGCTAGCCACACGTATCTAATGTATCTACAGAAGCTAGCCACGCGTATCTAATGTATCTACAGAAGCTAGCCACGCGTATCTAATGTATCTACAGAAGCTAGCCACGCGTATATAATGTATCTACAGAAGCTAGCCACGCGTATCTAATGTATCTACAGAAGCTAGCCACGCTTATATAATGTATCTACAGGAGCTAGCTACGCGTATCTAATGTATCTACAGGAGCTAGCCACGCGTATCTAATGTATCTACAGAAGCTAGCCGCGCGTATCTAATGTATCTACAGAAGCTAGCCACGCGTATATAATGTATCTACAGAAGCTAGCCACGCGTATCTAATGTATCTACAGAAGCTAGCCACGCGTATCTAATGTATCTACAGAAGCTAGCCACGCGTATATAATGTATCTACAGGAGCTAGCCACGCGTATATAATGTATCTACAGAAGCTAGCCACGCGTATCTAATGTATCTACAGAAACTAGCCACGCGTATATAATGCATCTACAGGAGCTAGCCACGCGTATCTAATGTATCTACAGAAGCTAGCCACGCGTATATAATGTATCTACAGAAGCTAGCCACGCTTATATAATGTATCTACAGAAGCTAGCTACGCGTATCTAATGTATCTACAGGAGCTAGCCACGCGTATCTAATGTATCTACAGAAGCTAGCCACGCGTATATAATGTATCTACAGAAGCTAGCCACGCGTATCTAATGTATCTACAGAAACTAGCCACGCGTATATAATGCATCTACAGGAGCTAGCCACGCGTATCTAATGTATCTACAGAAGCTAGCCACGCGTATCTAATGTATCTACAGAAGCTAGCCACGCTTATATAATGTATCTACAGAAGCTAGCCACGCGTATCTAATGTATCTACAGAAGCTAGCCACGCGTATCTAATGTATCTACAGAAGCTAGCCACGCGTATATAATATATCTACAGAAGCTAGCCACGCGTATATAATGTATCTACAGGAGCTAGCCACGCGTATCTAATGTATCTACAGGAGCTATCCACGCGTATATAATGTATCTACAGAAGCTAGCCACGCGTATCTAAGGTATCTACAGAAGCTAGCCACGCTTATATAATGTATCTACAGAAGCTAGCCACGCGTATATAATGTATCTACAGGAGCTAGCCACGCGTATATAATGTATCTACAGGAGCTAGCCACACGTATCTAATGTATCTACAGAAGCTAGCCACGCTTATATAATGTATCTACAGGAGCTAGCCACGCGTATCTAATGTATCTACAGAAGCTAGCCACGCTTATATAATGTATCTACAGAAGCTAGCCACGCGTATCTAATGTATCTACAGGAGCTAGCCACGCGTATCTAATGTATCTACAGAAGCTAGCCACGCGTATATAATGTATCTACAGGAGCTAGCCACGCGTATATAATGTATCTACAGGAGCTAGCTACGCGTATCTAATGTATCTACAGGAGCTAGCCACTCGTATCTAATGTATCTACAGAAGCTAGCCACGCGTATATAATGTATCTACAGGAGCTAGCCACGCGTATCTAATGTATCTACAGAAGCTAGCCACGCGTATATAATGTATCTACAGGAGCTAGCTACGCGTATCTAATGTATCTACAGAAGCTAGCCACGCGTATATAATGTATCTACAGAAGCTAGCCACGCGTATCTAATGTATCTACAGAAGCTAGCCACGCTTATATAATGTATCTACAGGAGCTAGCTACGCGTATCTAATGTATCTACAGGAGCTAGCCGCGCGTATCTAATGTATCTACAGAAGCTAGCCACGCGTGCCTAATGTATCTACAGAAGCTAGCCACGCTTATCTAATGTATCTATAGAAGCTAGCCACGCGTATCTAATGTATCTACAGAAGCTAGCCACGCGTATCTAATGTATCTACAGAAGCTAGCCACGCGTATCTAATGTATCTACAGAAGCTAGCCACGCGTATCTAATGTATCTACATAAGCTAGCCACGCGTATCTAATGTATCTACAGAAGCTAACCACGCTTATATAATGCATCTACAGGAGCTAGCTACGCGTATATAATGTATCTACAGGAGCTAGCCACGCGTATCTAATGTATCTACAGAAGCTATCCACACGTATCTAATGTATCTACAAAAGCTAGCCACGCTTATATAATGTATCTACAGAAGCTAGCCACGCGTGTCTAATGTATCTACAGAAGCTAGTCACGCGTATATAATGTATCTACAGAAGCTAGCCACGCGTATCTAATGTATCTGCAGAAGCTAGCCGTGTATCAAATGTATCTACAGAAGCTAGTCACGCGTATATAATGTATCTACAGGAGCTAGCCACGCGTATATAATGCATCTACAGAAGCTAGCCACGCGTATCTAATGTATCTACAGAAGCTAGCCACGCGTATATAATGTATCTACAGAAGCTAGCCACGCGTATATAATGTATCTACAGAAGCTAGCCACGCGTATCTAATGTATCTACAGAAGCTAGCCACGCGTATATAATGTATCTACAGAAGCTAGCCACGCGTATCTAATGTATCTACAGAAGCTAGATACGCTTATATAATGTATCTACAGGAGCTATCCACGCGTATCTAATGTATCTACAGAAGCTAGCCACGCGTATCTAATGTATCTACAGAAGCTAGCCACGCGTATCTAATGTATCTACAGAAGCTAGCCACGCTTATATAATGTATCTACAGAAGCTAGCCACTCGTATCTAATGTATCTACAGAAGCTAGCCACGCGTATATAATGTATCTACAGGAGCTAGCTACGCGTATCTAATGTATCTACAGAAGCTAGCCACGCTTATATAATGTATCTACAGGAGCTAGCTGCGCGTATCTAATGTATCTACAGGAGCTATTCACGCGTATCTAATGTATCTACAGAAGCTAGCCACGCGTATCTAATGTATCTACAGAAGCTAGCCACGCGTATATAATGTATCTACAGAAGCTAGCCACGCGTATCTAATGTATCTGCAGAAGCTAGCCGTGTATCAAATGTATCTACAGAAGCTAGTCACGCGTATATAATGTATCTACAGGAGCTAGCCACGCGTGTATAATGTATCTACAGAAGCTAGCCACGCGTATCTAATGTATCTACAGAAGCTAGCCACGCGTATATAATGTATCTACAGGAGCTAGCCACGCGTATCTAATGTATCTACAGAAGCTAGCCACACGTATATAATGTATCTACAGAAGCTAGCCACGCGTATCTAATGTATCTACAGAAGCTAGCCACGCTTATATAATGTATCTACAGAAGCTAGCCACGCGTATATAATGTATCTACAGAAGCTAGCCACGCGTATATAATGTATCTACAGAAGCTAGCCACGCGTATCTAATGTATCTACAGAAGCTAGCCACGCGTATATAATGTATCTACAGAAGCTAGCCACGCGTATCTAATGTATCTACAGAAGCTAGCTACGCGTATCTAATGTATCTACAGAAGCTAGTCACGCGTATCAAATGTATCTACAGGAGCTAGTCACGCGTATCAAATGTATCTACAGGAGCTAGCCACGCGTATCTAATGTATCTACAGAAGCTAGCCACGCGTATATAATGTATCTACAGAAGCTAGCCACGCGTATATAATGTATCTACAGAAGCTAGCCACGCGTATCTAATGTATCTACAGGAGCTAGCCACACGTATCTAATGTATCTACAGGAGCTAGCTACGCGTATCTAATGTATCTACAGAAGCTAGTCACGCGTATCAAATGTATCTACAGGAGCTAGTCACGCGTATCAAATGTATCTACAGGAGCTAGTCACGCGTATCTAATGTATCTACAGAAGCTAGCCACGCGTATATAATGTATCTACAGGAGCTAGCTACGCGTATCTAATGTATCTACAGAAGCTAGTCACGCGTATCTAATGTATCTACAGAAGCTAGCCACGCTTATCTAATGTATCTACAGAAGCTAGCCACGCGTATCTAATGTATCTACAGAAGCTAGCCACGCGTATCTAATGTATCTACAGAAGCTAGCCACGCGTATCTAATGTATCTACAGAAGCTAGCCACACGTATCTAATGTATCTACAGGAGCTAGCTACGCGTATCTAATGTATCTACAGAAGCTAGCCACGCGTATCTAATGTATCTACAGAAGCTAGCCACGCTTATCAAATGTATCTACAGGAGCTAGCCACGCGTATCTAATGTATCTACAGAAGCTATCCACGCGTATCTAGTGTATCTACAGAAGCTAGCCACACGTATACAATGTATCTACAGGAGCTAGCTACGCGTATCTAATGTAGCTACAGAAGCTAGCCACGCGTATCTAATGTATCTACAGAAGCTAGCCACGCTTATCTAATGTATCTACAGGAGCTATCCACGCGTATCTAATGTATCTACAGGAGCTAGCCACACGTATCTAATGTATCTACAGGAGCTAGCTACGCGTATCTAATGTATCTACAGAAGCTGGCCACGCGTATCTAATGTATCTACAGAAGCTATCCACACGTATCTAATGTATCTACAGAAGCTAGCCACGCGTATCTAATGTATCTACAGAAGCTAGCCACGCGTATCTAATGTATCTACAGAAACTAGCCACGCGTATATAATGTATCTACAGGAGCTAGCTACGCGTATCTAGTGTATCTACAGAAACTAGCCACGCGTATCTAATGTATCTACAGAAGCTAGCCACGCGTATCTAATGTATCTACAGAAGCTAGCCACGCGTATCTAATGTATCTACAGAAGTTAGTCACGCGTATATAATGTATCTACAGAAGCTATACACGCGTATATAATGTATCTACAGGAGCTATCCACGCGTATATAATGTACCTACAGAAGCTAGCTACGCGTATCTAATGTATCTACAGGAGCTAGCCACGCGCCAATTCGTCTCACATGAGAGGTAGTGATCTTGATGATCGCCAGCACTTGTCCAACAACTGTTGCCCAATAATTAATACCCAAAAGCCATTGCCATCCTGGCATATCATCTGCAATTTATCTGGTGCAAAAACAACGTGTCTTATAGACGTGACTTTGGGCAACCATTGTACCATTTTCCGCAGATATACATCCAATAATCTCTGTTTCTCACTTTTATCCAATAACTATTGCCCAAGAGCTATTGTCTAACAACTATTTCCCAAGAACAAAGAACTGTTGTTCCAGTCGGGTAGTAACGATACTCCTGTAGCTCAGTGTCCCCCCCCCCCCCCCCCGGCAGCTCAGTTGGGAGTCCGTCCCTGTAGCTCAGTTGGGAGTCCGCCCCTGTAGCTCAGTGTCCGCCCCTGCAGCTCAGTTGGGAGTCCGCCCCTGTAGCTCAGTGTCCGCCCCTGCAGCTCAGTTGGGAGTCCGCCCCTGTAGCCCAGTGGGAGAGCGCTGGACTTCTGACCTCACCTGGTAGTGGCAGCCCGGGTTCGAGTAGCTTCGGCGCTCGCTATTTGCTCCTGACTGGGATGGCCTGTGGCCGGTGGCAGCGGTCGCACTCAAGGTCAGGTGACGTCAGAGGGCGGGCCTGACCGTGCCAGGTTTGTCGGACACGTACAACTTTCGCTTCTACATTCTGCCGGACGCCAGAAATTGCTTGATCGGGTGGTGGGGTCAGCAGGGCCTGCGCAACAAGCTATGCTTAGCGCGGGGCCTGACCTCGGAAATCCATCCAATAAAAAACATTCGGACTAAATTTAAAAAGAAGGAAAAAAAAGATACGCCGATAGCTGGACATCAGACGCGGACCTGCTGACTTAGCGACAGTGGTCTGCGCGAGAGAGACCATCGCTCCGGGATAGCTGGACATCAGGCGTGGACCTGCTTACTGAGCGACAGCGGTCTGCGTGAGAGAGACCATCGCTCCGGGATAGCTGGACATCAGGCGCCGACCTGCTGGCTGAGCGACAGCGGTCTGCGCGAGAGAGACCATCGCTCCGGGATAGCTGGACATGAGGCACGGATCTGCTGACTGAGCGACAGTGGTCTGCGCGAGAGAGACCATCGCTCCGGGATAGCTGGACATCAGGCGTCGACCTGCTGGCTGAGCGACAGCGGTCTGCGCGAGAGAGACCATCGCTCCGGAGCTCTCAGCATTTGGCCTTAGCTCACCTTAGCTCACCCTAGCTCAGTTGTCAGAGGCCACCGAACGCGTACCGAATCTTTGAGGAGCAAGGTGGAATTGTGAAATAGCTCAGCTCCAGTTGCAGTGAATTGGAACAGAGATCAGCTCCAGTTGCAGTGAATTGGAACAGAGATCAGCTCCAGTTGCAGTAAATTGGAGCAGAGATCAGCTCCAGTTGCAGTGAATTGGAACAGAGATCAGCTCCAGTTGCAGTGAATTGGAGCAGAGATCAGCTCCAGTTGCAGTGAATTGGAGCAGAGATCAGCTCCAGTTACAGTGAATTGGAGCAGAGATCAGCCCCAGTTGCAGTGAGTTGTAACAGAGATCAGCTCCAGTTGCAGTGTATTGAAACAGAGATCAGCTCCAGTTGCAGTGAATTGGAGCAGAGATCAGCTCCAGTTACAGTGAATTGGAGCAGAGATCAGCTCAAGTTGCAGTGAATTGGAGCAGAGATCAGCTCCAGTTGCAGTGAATTGGAACAGATATCAGCTCCAGTTGCAGTGAATTGGAGCAGAGATCAGCTCCAGTTGCAGTGAATTGGAACAGAGATCAGCTCCAGTTGCAGTGAATTGGAGCAGAGATCAGCTCTAGTTGCAGTGAATTGGAGCAGAGATCAGCTCCAGTTGCAGTGAATTGGAACAGATATCAGCTCCAGTTGCAGTGAATTGGAGCAGAGATCAGCTCCAGTTGCAGTGAATTGGAACAGAGATCAGCTCCAGTTGCAGTGAATTGGGACAGAGATCAGCTCCAGTTTATCACGGACGCTCGTTATTCGGCTCCACTCAGGTTGATCCGAGTTCTCCGATTTCAGTCGCAGAAAGGAAGTAAAAACAATAGTCTTCGCTATCCTGGCAAATCATCAGCAATTTGTCTGGTGCAAAAAAAACGTGTCTTATAGACGTGACTTTGAACAGCCATTGCATCATTTTGTGCAGAGATGTATACATCCAATAGTCTCTATTTCTCAGAGCTCTAAATCTGCTGTTTCATCTCATCCATAATTTATCAATACACGTAATAAATTACAACTGAAACGAGATAATAACCAGGTAATAAATAATAACGAGTGCTAGATCATCGGCAGTTCATTTCATAGAAAAGCTGACGTTGAAGTTGTAATTCTGTTTTTACTGGTTGATTCACGCTGGTAACGTACAATAGAAATTAACGCCGTGAGCCGGGGCCTACAAGCCTGCCAGTTCCAACACCGTGGAACCACAGTCCTGTATGGTGGCGACAAGGTCAGCATCCTGTCTGCGATTGTGCCTCATTGACTAGGGATTCCCATTGTTATTATCGCCCCCAAAACGACTGAGTATATCAAAGCCAGCACCACAGCACGCCGACGCGTCAGACGCGACTCTGTTATCAATGCCCCCCCCCCCCCCCCACACCAGTAAGGCGCCATCCGGGTAGGCTGAGTGGGTGCCACTGAATGTGCTGCCCAATGTGCCGCAGTATCTGCAGCACATTACACGGCTTCAGCACACGGCTTCCTCCGTAAGGCGGCATCGAAGCGTTCAGCACATGGCTCCCTCCGTAAGGCGGCATCGAAGCGTTCAGCACACGGCTCCCTCCGTAAGGCGGCATCGAAGTGTTCAGCACACGGCTCCCTTCGTAAGGCGGCATCGAAGCGTTCATCACACGGCTCCCTCCGTAAGGCGGCATCGAAGCGTTCAGCACACGGCTCCCTCCGTAAGGCGGCATCGAAGCGTTCAGCACATGGCTCCCTCCGTAAGGCGGCATCGAAGCGTTCAGCACACGGCTCCCTCCGTAAGGCGGCATCGAAGCGTTCAGCACACGGCTCCCTCCGTAAGGCGGCATCGAAGCGAGATTCACTCTCCTCGGGGCAGGGTCCTGCGAAACTGGTCTGTACGCCACACCGCCCGCCCCCGCCCCCGCCCCCCGCTCAGCCGGCTGGAATGGAGCCAGCTCGAGTGTTAACCGCCTCGAGGGAGGAGGCATTCAGGCAAGCCAGCTCAAGTGTTAACAGCCTCGAGGGAGGCGGCATTCAGGAATGATAGTTGAAGCGCAATGCGCTGATAATCCCTTTTTGACGTTTCTTAGGAACGCGAGATGTCGCCTTCGAAGGAAAGCCGACGCAATATTTCCGGTCTAGTGTGCAAGTCTCAGGTTTCCAATAACATAACGCAGCTGGAAAGTTGCTGCTTCTTGGAAACAATATAAATTATGGACGTTCGGATAATGTCCTCCGCGATTAGCATGGCAGCATCATAGGAGCCAGCGATATCGAAGCGTTGAATCTCCCAAAGGTTCTCAGACCTGCATTTAGCTCAGTTCTGACGCAAGGTTAACTGCAGTGATTTCCAACGAATCGTTATAACGAGCGAAGTTACCAGCGACTTACTAAATTACTCAATTACAAAATGACTAGGAACTTTGTAACGCACGAGGCAGCGAGGCGTCACAAAGTTCCAATGAGTATTTATTTCCGGTCGCCTTTGGCGTCTTAGATAAGGTGGCACACTATTGGTGGCTGCCGACTGCCATTCAGCATTCTGCTGTGATCTCTCGGGTATCACTCACCGTCTCTCCGTCTCTCCGCCTCTCCGTCTCTTCGCCGTCTCTCCGACGTCTCTCCGCCGTCTCTCTGTCTCTCTGTCTCTCTGTCTCTCTGTATTTCTGTCTCTCTGTCTCTCTGTCTCTCTGTTTCTCTGTCTCTCTGTCTCTCTGTCTCTCTGTCTCTCTGTCTCTCTGTCTCTCTGTATATCTGTCTCTCTGTCTCTCTGCCTCTCTGTCTCTCTGTCGCTCTGTATCTGTGTCTCTCTGTCTCGCTGTCTATCTGTCTCGCTGTCTCTCTGTCTCTCTGTCTCTCTGTTTTTCTGTCTCTCTGTCTCTCTGTCTCTCTGTCTCTCTGTCTCTCTGTCTCTCTGTCTCTCTGTCTCTCTGTCTCTCTGTCTCTCTGTCTCTCTGTCTCTCTGTCTCTCTGTATCTCTGTATCTTTGTCTCTCTGTCTTTTTGTCTCTCTGTCTCTCCCTTCTCTATGTCTCTCTGTCTCTCTGTCTCTCTGTCTCTCTGTCACTATGTCACTCTGTCTCTCTGTCTCTCTGTCTCTCTGTATCCTTGTCTCTCTGTCTCGCTGTCTCGCTGTCTATCTGTCTCGCTGTCTCTCTGTCTCTCTGTTTCTCTGTTTATCTGTCGCTCTGTATCTGTGTCTCTCTGTATCGCTGTCTATTTGTCTCGCTGTCCGCTGTCTCGCTGCCTCTCTGTCTCTCTGTCTCTCTGTCTCTCTGTCTCTCTGTCTCTCTGTCTCTCTGTCTCTCTGTCTCTCTGTCTCTCTGTATCTCTGTCTCTCTGTCTCTCTATCTCTCTGTCTCTCTGTCGCTCTGTATCTGTGTCTCTCTGTCTCGCTGTCTATCTGTCTCGCTGTCTCGCTGTCTCTCTGTTTCTCTGTCTCTCTGTCTCTCTGTCTCTCTGTCTCTCTGTCTCTCTGTCGCTCTGTATCTGTGTCTCTCTGTCTCGCTGTCTCTCTGTCTCTCTCTCTCTGTCTCTCTGTCTCTCTGTCTCTCTGTCTCTCTGTCTCTCTGTCTCTCTGTCTCGCTGTCTCGCTGTCTCTCTGTCTCTCTGTATCTCTGTCTCTCTGTCCCTCTGTCTCTCTGTCTCTCTGTCTCTCTGTCTATCTGTCTCTCTGTCTCTCTGTCTCTCTGTCTCTCTGTCTCTCTGTCTCTCAGTCTCTCTGTCTCTCTGTCTCTCTTTATCTCTGTCGCTCTGTCTCTCTGTCTCTCTGTCTCTCTGTCTCTCTGTCTCTCTGTCTCTCTGTCTCTCTGTCTCTCTGTCTCTCTGTCTCTCTGTCTCTCTGTCTCTCTGTCTCTCTGTCTCTCTGTCTCTCTGTCTCTCTGTCTCTCTGTCTCTCTGTCTATCTGTCTCTCTGCCTCTCTGCCTCTCTGTCTCTCTGTCTCTCTGTCTCTCTGTCTCTCTGTATTTCTGTCACTCTGTCTCTCTGTCTCTCTGTTTCTCTGTATCTCTGTCTCTCTGTCTCTCTGTCTCTCTGTCTCTCTGTCTCTCTGTCTCTCTATCTCTCTGTCTCTCTGTCTCTCTGCCTCTCTGTCTCTCTGTCGCTCTGTATCTGTGTCTCTCTTTCTCGCTGTCTATCTGTCTCTCTGTCTCTCTGTCTCTCTGTCTCTCTGTCTCTCTGTCTCTCTGTCTCTCTGTCTCTCTGTCTCTCTGTCTCTCTGTATTTCTGTCTCTCTGTCTCTCTGTCTCTCTCTTTCTCTGTCTCTCTGTCTCCCTGTCTCTCTGTCTCTCTGTCTATCTGTCTCTCTGTCTCTCTGTATATCTGTCTCTCTGTCTCTCTGTCTTTATGTCTCTCTGTCTCTCCCTTCTCTATGTCTCTCTGTCTCTCTGTCTCTCTGTCTCTCTGTCACTATGTCACTCTGTCTCTCTGTCTCTCTGTCTCTCTGTATCCTTGTCTCTCTGTCTCGCTGTCTCGCTGTCTATCTGTCTCGCTGTCTCTCTGGCTCTCTGGCTCTCTGGCTCTCTGGCTCTCTGGCTCTCTGGCTCTCTGGCTCTCTGGCTCTCTGGCTCTCTGGCTCTCTGGCTCTCGGCTCTCTGGCTCTCTGGCTCTTTGGCTCTCTGGCTCTCTGGCTCTCTGGCTCTCTGGCTCTCTGGCTCTCTGGCTCTCTGGGCTCTCTGGCTCTCTGGCTCTCTGGCTATCTGGCTCTCTGGCTCTCTGGCTCTCTGGCTCTCTGGCTCTCTGGCTCTCTGGCTCTCCTGGCTCTCTGGCTCTCTGGCTCTCTGGCTCTCTGGCTCTCTGGCTCTCTGGCTCTATGGCTCTCTGACTCTCTGGCTCTCTGGCTCTCTGGCTCTCTGGCTCTCTGGCTCTCTGGCTCTCTGGCTCTCTGGCTCTCCGGCTCTCCGGCTCTCCGGCTCTCCGGCTCTCCGGCTCTCCGGCTCTCCGGCTCTCCGGCTCTCCGGCTCTCCGGCTCTCCGGCTCTCCGGCTCCCCGGCTCCCCGGCTCCCCGGCTCCCCGGCTCCCCGGCTCTCCGGCTCTCCGGCTCTCCGTCTCTCCGTCTCTCCGTCTCTCCGTCTCTCCGTCTCTCCGTCTCTCCGTCTCTCCGTCTCTCCGTCTCTCCGTCTCTCGTCTCTCTGTCGCTCTGTATCTGTGTCTCTCTGTCTCGCTGTCTCTCTGTCTCTCTGTCTCTCTGTCTCTCTGTCTCTCTGTCTCTCTGTCTCTCTGTCTCTCTGTCTCTCTGTCTCGCTGTCTCGCTGTCTCTCTGTCTCTCTGTATCTCTGTCTCTCTGTCCCTCTGTCTCTCTGTCTCTCTGTCTCTCTGTCTATCTGTCTCTCTGTCTCTCTGTCTCTCTGTCTCTCTGTCTCTCTGTCTCTCAGTCTCTATGTCTCTCTGTCTCTCTTATCTCTGTCGCTCTGTCTCTCTGTCCTCTCTGTCTCTCTGTCTCTCTGTCTCTCTGTCTCTCTGTCTCTCTGTCTCTCTGTCTCTCTGTCTCTCTGTCTCTCTGTCTCTCTGTCTCTCTGTCTCTCTGTCTCTCTGTCTCTCTGTCTCTCTGTTTATCTGTCTCTCTGCCTCTCTGCCTCTCTGTCTCTCTGTCTCTCTGTCTCTCTGTCTCTCTGTCTCTCTGTATTTCTGTCACTCTGTCTCTCTGTCTCCTGTTTCTCTGTCTCTCTGTCTCTCTGTCTCTCTGTCTCTCTGTCTCTCTGTCTCTCTGTCTCTCTGTCTCTCTGTCTCTCTGTCTCTCTGCCTCTCTGTCTCTCTGTCGCTCTGTATCTGTGTCTCTCTTTCTCGCTGTCTGTCTGTCTCTCTGTCTCTCTGTCTCTCTGTCTCTCTGTCTCTCTGTCTCTCTGTCCTCTGTCTCTCTGTCTCTCTGTCTCTCTGTATTTCTGTCCT
>JAXIVJ010003726.1:20000-90717 GCA_036785665.1 Chirona hameri | reverse complement strand
AGCGGCGGCGGCGGCGGCGGCAGCAGCGGCAGCAGCGGCAGCAGCGGCAGCAGCGGCAGCAGCGGCAGCAGCGGCAGCAGCGGCAGCAGCGGCAGCAGCGGCAGCAGCGGCAGCAGCGGCAGCAGCGGCAGCAGCGGCAGCAGCGGCAGCAGCGGCAGCAGCGGCAGCAGCGGCGGCAGCGGCGGCGGCGGCGGCGGCGGCGGCGGCGGCGGCGGTGGCGCTTGAAAGCGGATCACCTGAATGGCGGCGGCACGCCATCAACGGTGGTATTCAGCGGACAGGACGCACCTCTCTGCGCCACTAACTGGTGCGCAGGTACTCTGAACTGTCGTCTCCGATCAATGGAGGGCCGCCGGATCCACCGGGACCGCCGGGGCCGCCGGGGCCACCGCGACACCGGGACCGCTGGACTGCCGGGACAGCCGGGCCGCCGGACGGCTGGGTCCGCAGGCGACTACTGATCGTTATGTTATAAAGGAGCCGGTCGCCGGCCTCGCCTCCTCCGCATACCAGCGAGGTGGCAGGCGACCACCGGTCCACAGGCTGGCTTGTGGTGATACTGTGTCCTCCGATGCGATGTTGTGCAAGTTTGTGTGGGAAGAGTTGGGAGTCACCAAAGACAAGTTGAGACTAGTATTGCAACTTGCAGGCTCAAGCGCGCTACTATCGCGTTTAGAGATGCATACGAGTCGTCATGTAATCTACAGGTGGTGTGTGACTGGGAGGACTTGACCCTAATGTCACGAAGCGTAGCCGTTCCGCGTCCAGCCAGGCTGTGCCATGGTCGAGTGAGACTCCTCCCAGCTGATGCTCTGTCCAAGTCATTGCCACCTATGCCCCAGTGCCCCGTCTGTCACCCCGCCCTCTCACCTGGTCCTCTCGCTGCTCCCGGGCGGTATCCCGCGCAGGGTCGACAGGCGCCCCCTCGGCTGACTGCCTCCATCCCGCCGATCGCCGGCTGCTGAATAGCTCTGCTCCAGACTGTTTCTATCGGCGCCTATTCAGCCGGCGGCGGTTCGACTCGACTGATTGCACCGCCACAATGGGTCCCGCTCGCCGCCGCACGATCGCAGGCGCTCAATATCATATGATACAAATATTGTGGCGGATAGGGGTGCGTTAAATGGTTTCATTTGGACGCCGCGGTGATGGCGGTGACAGCGGTGACAGCGGTGACGGCGCTGGCGGCGGCGATGACGGTGGTGGTGATGGCGGTGACAGCGGAGGTGGTGTCTGTGATGGCGGCGGTGATGACACGGCGGTGGTGGTGTCTGTGGAGGTGACGGCGGTGACGGCGGTGACGGCGGTGACGGTGGTGGTGACGGTGGAGGTGACTGCCGTGATGGCGGTGGTGATGACGCGGCAGTGGTGATGACGGTGGAGGCGACGGCGGTGACGACGGGAGTGGAGATGGGTTGAACCGTGAAACCAGATCGGACGTCAGGGTCGCCGTCCACGTGCGGTTTGATCGATTGTGAGGAGGGTCGGACCAGTGTGCAGTGTGTCTATGGCGAGGTGACGCTGCGTCGGTGGCGACCGCGGTGACCCGGGGATACACGTAGTCGCACATCTCACCGCCCTCCTCTGGTCTCCGCATACCCAGAGTGGGGCCTGCTGTAACCATACTCAGGTTACTGATGGCCGATGATTCTCCACTGACAAGCTGCTGTCAGATTAGACCCAGAGAGTGGCTATAGCGGCCACTAATTAAAGTTCAGCTCCTTGATAGGGGAGGCCGCGCGCAGCTGCCGGTCTATTAACAAACAACAAAAACCGTACTGCATGATGGCCACCGCAGCCGGCGGCCGCGCGGCCCGGGCGGCGACCAGTTTTTGTCAGCGGCGGCAGTGATGACGCAGACGAGGCGACGAGACTGTTTTGAACAATTAGGCCGTAAATCTGTCGAAGGACGCACGCCGTCGGCCGGTCCCAACATGGCGGCCGGCGACGGAGCCATTTTGGCCGAGGTATCAGGTCGTGAGATCTGCTTTCTTCGCCGCGATAGCCATCGTCGGGTGGGAGAGTCGGGTGGGAGAGTCGTGTCGCATATTCATTATGCAGCCCCGGCGTCCAGCTCCGCCAGCCGCCGCCGCCGCCGCATGGCGCTTTTCCTCCGTGGAATTCGTCATTTATTTCTGAGCCCGTCGGAATGTGTGCGCGATTCTGGAGACATGGGGAGAATTGGGAGGCATTTCCTAGCTTGTTCGGTCACGGTTGGAAGCGCGCTCGAGCAACTTTACACAGGAATTTTGAGGATCGGTGAACAGATGCTGGACTGACACTGGTAATTAAACTACTGGTGTGCTTCCATTGTAAATGTCGATGTAATTAAAATCAGTGTTCTTTTTGATGTTCATGGCTGATGTTGCGCCATCTGGCCAGGGGAAAAATGACTACCTTGATAGAAAGTCAGATACATCTGGGGACTTCTCACAGTCGATTTTGTACAAGCAAAATCGTATTGATGGTGATATGATGTTTTCTTTCAGAGGTCCAATAGGAGAAAGGTTGGGGTAGGTTCTGACAACAAATATGGCCAATAACTTATTCAGAATAATAATGTTAAAATGCTGTTCCTGAATGTTATCTAACGAAACAGCCACACAATTGAAATGCTGAATTGAATTACATATCATAACAAGTTATAAAGCAACATTATTACTTTAATTGCGGACGTGCAGCACATGTGATAATTGAGGCGAACATTATTATAGCCTGTTAACACGAGAGTAGACATCACCTGGGTTAAAACATCCTATTGTGATCCACTATGGTCCAATCTGTCTTCAATTTTTAACTGTTTTGTATGGTATATACCGGAGCGTAGTATAGACTGTCTCCGTTGCCACGTAAGAGGCCGGTCTTGGCCCGGATTGGTCCGCTCGGTTGAATCACCATCACATTCTTCTCAGATAGCTTTGAGGAGCGGAACTTCAAGAATGCTTTCGCTAGCCGGCCTCCGGGATGTCCTTTCTGAAAGATTATCTGGGGAGGTATGGGCAAATCCGCCCCCGCAAAAACTCACCTTAAAAAGAGCTCCGGCGCTGTGTGCTGACGTTGGTAATGGGGCATGTCGGGACCGGGACCGCTCGCGGCCTTCCAGAATGGCTACCATTTTCCGTTTGGGTGGCCATGTTAGCAGGTGTCGCTATGGCTATGCAAACCCTTTTTGTCGTACATAGCTGGTATTCTAAGATGGGAGGGGTATAGGGCTGGGCAGTGGGCATAGGGCTGGTGAAAGCTCACCGTGGAGCCATTGTACTAGGGTGACGTCAGAGATTGTTATGCTTTAAGTTCGACCGAATCATGCTGCCCTTTCTATGGTGGTTGATACACTTATTTCATGTTTCTCGTTTTCATAATTAAAGCAGACCTGTGAATAAGTACCCCTCTCGCAAATGCGAGTACAACCGTTTATCAACATGTGGCAATGTTATCCAAATTGAGCCTTGTCAGTGTTTAGCGAAATGCAGTATTTACAGTATTTACACATTTTAGAGTGCAAAGCGTCACCCCTGTTTATTGTCACAAACATAAAGCTTATCTGCATTACCGTTTGCATATGCAGGCTCAGTGCTCACTTATGTTTTCTTGTGAAATATCGCATTAATAAAAACCTCAATCTCAAGTAGATTTGGATTTGCTATGTAATCCAGTACAGTTATGCAATCATATTGTTCAAAAAATTATGTCCATAGCAATTTACATAAATACTATGCGAATTGTAATTAATGCGAATTGCGACGATTTGATAGGATAGAACTCCAGATTTCTCCCGAAAGTAAACACTGCAGCCGAAACCAGCTAACACCTCCATGAGTTCATGACGGCAGAATGCAGTACATAGTTCTGTTGATACTAACTTGTCAGGTTTGTGGTGGTTTTCTCCTGTTGAACACGTAAAACTCCATAAAGATAGCAATGCAATGTGCTAATTCTCTGCTGCAGCATGTGGCGAATCATGTTACAAAAATGCGGGAACCGAAACGGCGCTCGCCAAAAACAAACACAGTCTATTTAGTAAGACATCGATCATTTTAGCAATAACCACGACCGGCTACAGTCGCTTAGCATCATCAAAAATAGGAAACTGATCGAGGGCTACTTTGCATAATCATGTGCTCAAAATCTTGCCTTTTAGCGGACTACATGTTGCTGGTGGCAGCGTCGTCACATCTTGGATATCGGGGAAACCGGCACTTGCAACGAAGACATAATTGAATTGGTTCGAATCCGTCCGTCACCCGTTTTTCGTGCGACGCCTGCCATTTGGTAAGATTGAGCCCTGGGCCGAATCTTACCAAATGAACCGCGCTGGTGCCAGCGCGGTTCGAACCCACGACCAATCTACGAACACGCTAGGAGTACCTGGACAGCTATACCGACTGAGCTATTTGGGCTGATGTGATGAACACTGTTATTCAGTCTCCAATGTTGGATCTCTGCCAGCTCAGGACAGGTGACCTCTTGACCCTCGAGACAGACGGCCCTGACCACCACCCGGGTCGCGGCGCATTACATTCCGACACCGCCCCGCACTCCTTCCCTCCCCTCACAGTCTTTGCACTTTTCGGTGCTTTACTTGTGAATACAGCGGGTCGCTGAAAAATACACTCTCCGTTCCGTGTCCAAATACAATTTCTAAGAAGTATACCGCTACCGCCTACGCGTCAAAATGACACGACGTTGCCCTCTATCCCCAGGTATCGTCCATCAACCGCGTGCTGCGTAACCTAGCGACTCAGAAGGACCAGCAGCAGCACCAGCAGCAGGAGAGTGTGTACGACAAGCTGCGCATGTTCAACGGCCCGTCGGCGGCCGGCTGGGCGTGGTACCCTGGCGGCCCGCCTCCCCCGCACCTGGCCCTGCCGCAGCCGCCTGCCCACGGACTGCCAGCCCAGCTGCCCACCAGGGAGGATATCAAGAGAGGTGGGTCACAAGGGCTGATTGGGGTCATAGGGGTCAGCTGGGATCAGTTGAGGTCGGCGGAGGTAAACTGAGGTCAGCTAGGGTAACTTGGGGTCAGCTGGATACGGCTAGGTCAGCTGGATCCGCTGAGAGGACCGGGGGTCAGTTGAGGTGAGCTGGAGTCACCAGAGGCCACTGAAAGTCGCCTTAGGCAAACTGGAGACGGCTGGGGTCATGTGGATGACGTAGTGTTAGTTGGGGTTAGCAAGCGTTACCTGCTGGCAGTTAGTGGCATTGGGGTCATGAGGGTCATCTGAGGTGGAAGAAGGTCATTGGAGGTCATCGGGGTCATCTAGGGTGACCGGGCCTGACTGAGGTCACCTGGATTGCCTGTGTCACTGTGAGTTATCTGGAGTACAACAGGGTTTCATGTCAATCAGAGACACTGACAAACCAATGTTCTTTTAGTTGTGCTTGGAACTGCACTAGGAGGTATTTTATGGAACCTCAAGTTCCAGTAATTCCGCATTTATTTGGAAATACTTCTATTTATAAGAGCTCTTTATGATAAATGTTATCGCCAATACAAGAGGAAAGAAGAATGCCAGTTATCATTGCTATGAAAGAAATTAAAGAGGTCATACAACTTTAAAACTCGAGTTTCCCGACAAAACATTATAGAAATTACAACTGGCTACTGCTTAGTAGAGCCTAGTCCAGGTTCTGAGCAGTGGTGTCTCATTTTTACTCAGGCTACGGAGGAAAACATCGACAACAGGATAAAGACAAAGTTGTGCGAATGTTATAGATGTACACAACATTGCTGTTTACTCTAATTTTGCTGTATCAGAGTCCTTAACCCGCGCAGCGCTGGGGTCTCCAGCCGAACGCGCGGCGCTGGGGGGGGGGGATTTTACCCCCCCCCCCCCTCCCCACCTCGTATCTTCCGAACCAATGACCGCAGCAAGACGCGCAAGGCGGCGATCGAATGCTCTCAGTGAGAAGAATCTCACACATACTCGAAATTCTTAAAATAAAGTCACATGTCAGGTCACGGTCAGGTCAAAGGTCAACATTGATATATTTGTGTTTTTGGGCCATACTTTCCATCCAAAGCATTACATTGCGACTAGTATCCCACAAAGTGCTCTCGAATGTATAATGCATCTCCCGCATAAGCAAAAGTGAAATTGTAAGTAAATGTCAAGGTCAATGTCAAGTCACAAAAGGTCACAGGTCTACGAAAGTCATGCGACACATGTTCTATGGGTTATTTTACACGTATAATTCGATAGAAGCAGCCATTTTCACAACCACACCCCATATAATGTCACTCATCACAAGGTCAGGTCACAAAAAGGACACAATTCGAAATTGATTAATCTAAATAAAAAAGGCGTGTTTCTAGACCAGTTTTGTTTCCGAAATACAGCGGTGGCATTTATTTGTCTGTATCTGGTCACTAAAAGCAAAAAAACTTTTAAAAATGACGTCATGAGTTACTTATACTTAGGGAGCCATAAGTCAGTAAAAAATAAATATTTTTCTTTTAAATTTGGTTTCGGTATCGTACATACTTGGTTTTCTAGCACATTTTACGGTTTTCTGAATATCTTCTTTTTTTAAATACTTTTGTGGAAATGTTTCCGAAAAATACAGTTTATTTTTTATATTTTTTGGTCAAAACCCCAAAATTTTGATAATCCAAGATGGCCACTTGAAAGATAATGTTATTTCCTTCCTTTTGACGTTTTTATTTGCGATTTGCATTCAAACTCTATTTTCTACGATTGTATAAACATTTAACGTTTTTCCACCAAACATGGCATTACATGACGTCACTAAAACGTCATTATCTCCCAAATCACATCACCAATTTCAATTAAATTTTGATAAAAGACGTCGAATTAATGCAGCATAGGGTACCGAAAGTTTCACTTTGATATCTGTCATAGTAGCTGTTTTCACGACGGATTATTGCGCTGAAGAAGAAAAAATCTGAAAGATTCTGAAAGTTTTGATAAACTTAACAACTTTTACATGCGATTTTTGGCTAGAAATGTCCCTCATAATTTGGTAATATGTTGGTAAGAATAAAATATGTTGAACAAAATTCGGTTTGGTGGTAATAAGCAAGATAAGTATTGATATAATCTTCCTGAATCTTCCTGAAAGTTTCAAGAAGATTCTATCAATACTTATCTTGCTTATTACCACCAAACCGCAATTTTGTCAACATATTTCATTCTTACCAACAAATTACAAAATTATGAGAGACATTTCTAGCCAAAGATCGTATGTAAAAGTTGTGTAGTTCTCAAAACTTTCAGAATCTTTCCGAAACTTTTCAGCGCAATAATAATTCGTGAAAACTGCTAGTTTTCAAGTTATTGAGAAAATCCGGGAGGGGGGGGTAAAATTTACCTCCCCTCCCAGCGTCGCGCGGGTTAAACAAGCCTAATATAATATTTTATGCGCCATCAGGTTCGGAGACACTTCTGTTTTTGATGATTCATAATGTGACTTAATGAAGTAGCGCGATACAAATTACAACCAATCAGTGGCGAATGCTTTTTTTTTACTACGATATATTTCCTGCGAATTTCAAAACTTCAAACTGCTGTCAAGTCAAGGAACAATGTGCGATTGATTCAAATGATAACACCATATGTTGTTGATACCTGTTTTATATGAACATTCAGAGAAAGCTAGTCATACCTTTACTTCATTTCCTCGAGATGAGATATTTATTCATACGTGCCAAGATATCGTAAAGTCTGACAATGGCCGGTGAATTGTGACTCCTCACGTGTAATAAGGTGAATGGTCTTTAAAGCACCATTTCTCAAAGTGCTGACCACAACAAATTAATGGCCGAATAAGATGGCTCCGTCTTTGCTTCTCGGAACCTTAAAAACTTGATCTCAATCGTTGCTAAAATAACTCTGGTAAAAAAATACCCCGAATGATTACATAAAACTTGAAACGTGACCAGTCTCCCACACTGAGAGATCAGCTTAGCCGAAAATTTTCGCCCACACCGCAAATGCGCTTACTGGCAATACAAATCACAGCTCTGTCACAGCCGTCACAGCCGTCACAGCCGTCACAGCCGTCACAAGCGTCACAGGCGTCACAGGCGTCACAGGCGTCACATCCCTCACAGGCGTCACAGGCGTCACAGCCGTCACAGGCGTCACAGGCGTCACAGCCGTCACACAGCTGTCCCGTCTGTCACACCGGCCGCTTCTCAGCTGACCCGTATCAGACCCCGGGCTCAGACTGTGGCCCGGTGATCCGGCGTCCAAACAATTCCCGGAGGAGGCGGAGACTGGGAATTTCCAGTCGCCAGTCATGCAGCCTTGTCGGCGCAGACTGGTATGCTGATATCCTCGCACGTGCTCGTCGTGTACCTACCGCGGAGACGCGACCGAGATAGCTGTCTACGGACAGTGTACGGTTTTCTTTCTGCACGGCCTATCGTGTGCGACATCACGCGACTCAAGTCAGCCAACGCGATTATGTCCTCTTATACACGTCTCCGAGCTCTGTGCGGTCGCGTCAACCGCAGCTGGAGTCGCGTTAAGCGCGTCGCCTTGAGTGTCGTCTTAAAACGTCAACTAGCAGGTGCTTCCCGCGGCCTTTTCTTTTCTTGCACTCAACCTGGTCATGGTTGTGGCTGGTTTTGCGAAACGTTTTTCCAATCTTTAAAATGATTTGGAAATTGCGGTGGATTCATGTGCATTGGTTAGTAGTTAAGAAGCTTGTTAATACAGATATTGTATTCCTAACCGTCATGTCTTTTCTTCCGGAATCTGTGCCCCGTCAAAAGTTCTGAGCCATAGAGTCATATTCTGTCCATAGAGCTTCAGAGCCACAGTAATGTATGTTGGCGAGAAAAAAAACATGTACACGCAAAATACAAAGCTATACAGCACCAAGCTCTCAGCATCTATCTCAGTTCCCAACGTGTGGAAAAGTTACATTATGTTTTCGCCCGACCAATATATAACACCAGTACATTTCCCCATCCATAACTTCTACTCAGCTTTATAATCCCACTTCCACACATGTATAGCCTTCTCCCTACCAGCCGCCGCCGCATGTAATATCACAGCATTAGCATCGTCGACTCGGGGCGGGGGGGGGGGGGGGGGTCATCGCTCACCACGGGTACGACCGAGCGTCGCGACCTCTCTCGCCCTCCCTCGACCGCCCTGCCCGCCCTAGGCCACCCTGCCCGCCCTGCCCGCCCTGCCCGCCCTGCCCGCCCTCGGCCCGCCCTGCCCGCCCTCGGCCCGCCCAGCGGCGCGCCAGTCCCGCCGACGACGACGGCTCACATCAATCTCCAATAAAACAGAGCAAAAAATCGCCGCTCGGCGCCGCGCTCGTTTGCATCAGAGACGCGTCTCGTGGTGCGGAAGTGACGCAATCAGCGTTGTAGATGAGGGGCGCCGGCCGCGCCGCCGCTATGATGAAGTGAAGACAAATCCGGCGCGTGATTGATCCGGCTCATTACGGCGCAGAACGTGCGCCGCGTTCGTCTCGCGCTGACAGACGGACGAGAAGGCAAACAGTGACGCGCGCGGCGGTGTTGGGGCGGTCATGAAGGGGTGCCCACACACAGCTCGATCCCCTGGCTACCCCTGACAGAGAGCGTCAAAAATTAGGTGCGCTATTGTTGGTTCAGGAGTGTGTGCAATACGGACTACATGAGAAGAACAGGTTTGGAATAGGGTCGAATGCAGGGTGAATAATGTGAATAAGTGACGTGGATGTGTCACAGGGTTCGCGTGTGGGCGTTCACCTAGCAAATGTTTGTACATCCAGCTTAGTACTCAACAGCTGGAGATTATGAGTGATTGTGTGTTTTATTTGCATATAACATAGCACTAAGGATGTTTGGGAAACGCGAATCTTGCCACTCTTAAATAATCTGAGCATAACAATCCACGGTACGACATCGGATCTTTATCACCGAAGGATTACTTCGCGCCACGAAATGATTACAACGATAGCTAAAAGTCATGTGTCTATCAATTGGACAGAGTGATACAACACAAAACATAGCCGTCTTGCGAACTTCTCAGCCTTTTCTATAACCACACAGATGAAAGGCGCATCTGGAAGCGCAGCGGATTAGCCCCTCCCCTGTCGGCGGGTTCTCTTTCTCTGTGCGGCATTCTGAGGTGACTCGGCGGTCAACAACAGATCAGAGATAGGGCTCGAGATAACCGTTTTCCTTTCACGTCCCATCACCGCCGAGAAGGTATCGCTCCCAGCTATCCAGACAAGCCGCCCCTTTGATGGACGGCCGATAGACGGCCGCCGGGAAACAATGTCATAATTCGCTCCTTTCAGCCAGAAATTGCCTCGAGAACTTCAATTTCCGGCGTTCGACCTCGGGGAATTGGCTGCTTCGCGTTTCGGACGTATATTCGATGGTCATCCGGGCTGCGTCGTCTCTGTTAGTCTCGCCGTGACATCAAACTGGAACCCTGTCTATCGCCACCGCCGCCGCTGACATCCGGCCACCGCCACCACCACCACCGCCGCCGCTGACACCCGGCCATCACCGCCACCGCCACCGCCACCACCACCACCACCGCCACCGCCACCACCACCGCCACCGCCACCGCCACCGCCACCGCCACCGCCACCGCCACCGCCACCGCCACCGCCACCGCCACCGCCACCGCCACCGCCACCGCCACCGCTGACACCCGGCCGCCACCGCCACCCCTACCGCCACCGCCACCGCCACCGCCACCGCCACCGCCACCGCCACCGCCACCCCTACCGCCACCGCCACCGCCGCCCCCACCGCCGCCCCTACCGCCACCGCCACCGCCACCGCCACCACCACCGCCACCGCTACCGCCGCCCCCACCGCCACCGCGCCGCCACCGCCGCCCCCACCGCCACCGCGCCGCCACCGCCACCGCCACCGCCACCGCCGCCCCCACCGCCACCGCGCCGCCACCGCCACCGCCACCGCCACCGCCGCCCCCACCGCCACCGCGCCGCTGCCGCCACCGCGCCGCTGCCGCCACCGCGCCGCTGCCGCCACCGCGCCGCTGCCGCCGCCCCCACCGCCACCGCGCCGCTGCCGCCGCCCCCACCGCCACCGCGCCACCGCCGCCGCCCCCACCGCCACCGCGCCGCTGCCGCCGCCCCCACCGCCACCGCGCCGCTGCCGCCGCCCCCACCGCCGCCCCCACCACCGCCCCCACCACCACCGCCGCTGCCGCCGCCTCCACCGCCACCGCGCCGCCACCGCGCCGCCACCGCGCCGCGGCCGCCACCGCCGCCCCCACCGCCACCGCGCCGCCACCGCGCCGCCACCGCGCCGCCACCGCGCCGCCCCCGCGCCGCCACCGCCACCGCGCCGCTGCCGCCGCCCCCACCGCCACCGCGCCGCTGCCGCCGCCCCCACCGCCACCGCGCCGCTGCCGCCACGACTATTGAGTTAACGACAATCACATTCTAGTCAGTCGTTGCCTGATTACGCCGTCGTTGTATTGTGGTTAAACTAAGCGCGCGGCGATCGTCAAATGGAATCATCTCTCCCAACGACGGAAATAACCACTCGGCATGCTCCAAATTGGCTGCCGGGGTCGTTCCGACAAACGAGGGTAGCCAGAAGCGGTGCGGACTGTGTTCAGACGGGCGATGGCGATGGCGATGGTGATGACGATGGTGATGAGGGACGACGACGATGCTGCGACCGTTCCAGCCGGCGGAGGGGTGCTATGGCATTTCTGGAAGGCGGAGGGATATGGCTGGGAATTGATGGGCGTTGATGAGCTGTTGCACTTGCTGGTGGTTTATTCTGACCAATGGTGGGTAGTTGTAGGAATTCAACAGCTGATTGCCTTGGTGATTGTGCCAGTTGACTAGTCTCATGACTGGCTAACTGGGTACCTAGCTGGCTAAGCAAATATTTGGTTGGTTGAATAATCGGGGAACTGCGCAGCAATGCTTGGATTAATAATCAGGGAACTGCGCAGCAATGCTTGGATTAATAATCGGGGAACTGCGCAGCAATGCTTGGCTGAATAATCGGGGAACTGCGCAGCAATGCTTGGCTGAATAATCGGACTGCGCAGCAATGCTTGGCTGAATAATCGGGGAACTGCGCAGCAATGCTTGGCTGAATAATCGGGGAACTGCGCAGCAATGCTTGGAGGAATAATCGGGGAACTGCGCAGCAATGCTTGGCTGAATAATCGGGGAACTGCGCAGCAATGCTTGGCTGAATAATCGGGGAACTGCGCAGCAATGCTTGGATGAATAATCGGGGAACTGCGCAGCAATGCTTGGATGAATAATCGGGGAACTGCGCAGCAATGCTTGGATTAATAATCGGGGAACTGCGCAGCAATGCTTGGCTGAATAATCGGGGAACTGCGCAGCAATGCTTGGCTGAATAATCGGGGAACTGCGCAGCAATGCTTGGCTGAATAATCGTGGAACTGCGCAGCAATGCTTGGCTGAATAATCGGGAACTGCGCAGCAATGCTTGGAGGAATAATCGGGGAACTGCGCAGCAATGCTTGGCTGAATAATCGGGGAACTGCGCAGCAATGCTTGGCTGAATAATCGGGGAACTGCGCAGCAATGCTTGGATGAATAATCGGGGAACTGCGCAGCAATGCTTGGATGAATAATCGGGGAACTGCGCAGCAATGCTTGGCTGAATAATCGGGGAACTGCGCAGCAACGCTTGGCTGAATAATCGGGGAACTGCGCAGCAATGCTTGGAGGAATAATCGGGGAACTGCGCAGCAATGCTTGGATGAATAATCGGGGAACTGCGCAGCAATGCTTGGCTGAATAATCGGGGAACTGCGCAGCAATGCTTGGATGAATAATCGGGGAACTGCGCAGCAATGCTTGGATGAACAATCGGGGAACTGCGCAGCAATGCTTGGAGGAATAATCGGGGAACTGCGCAGCAATGCTTGGCTGAATAATCGGGGAACTGCGCAGCAATGGTTGGCTGAATAATCGGGGAACTGCGCAGCAATGCTTGGCTGAATAATCGGGGAACTGCGCAGCAATGCTTGGCTGAATAATCGGGGAACTGCGCAGCAATGCTTGGATAAATAATCGGGGAACTGCGCAGCAATGGTTGGAGGAATAATCGGGGAACTGCGCAGCAATACTTGGCTGAATAATCGGGGAACTGCGCAGCAATGGTTGGCTGAATAATTGGGGAACTGCGCAGCAATGCTTGGCTGAATAATCGGGGAACTGCGCAGCAATGGTTGGCTGAATAATTGGGGAACTGCGCAGCAATGCTTGGCTGAATAATCGGGGAACTGCGCAGCAATGGTTGGCTGAATAATCGGGGAACTGCGCAGCAATGCTTGGAGGAATAATCGGGGAACTGCGCAGCGATGCTTGGATGAATAATCGGGGAACTGCGCAGCAATGGTTGGCTGAATAATCGGGGAACTGCGCAGCAATGCTTGGAGGAATAATCGGGGAACTGCGCAGCAATGCTTGGCTGAATAATCGGGGAACTGCGCAGCAATGGTTGGAGGAATAATCGGGGAACTGCGCAGCAATGCTTGGCTGAATAATCGGGGAACTGCGCAGCAATGCTTGGAGGAATAATCGGGGAACTGCGCAGCGATGCTTGGATGAATAATCGGGGAACTGCGCAGCAATGGTTGGCTGAATAATCGGGGAACTGCGCAGCAATGCTTGGAGGAATAATCGGGGAACTGCGCAGCAATGCTTGGCTGAATAATCGGGGAACTGCGCAGCAATGCTTGGATGAATAATCGGGGAACTGCGCAGCAATGCTTGGCTGAATAATCGGGGAACTGCGCAGCAATGCTTGGAGGAATAATCGGGGAACTGCGCAGCAATGCTTGGAGGAATAATCGGGGAACTGCGCAGCAATGCTTGGATGAATAATCGGGGAACTGCGCAGCAATGCTTGGATGAATAATCGGGGAACTGCGCAGCAATGCTTGGCTGAATAATCGGGGAACTGCGCAGCAATGCTTGGCTGAATAATCGGGGAACTGCGCAGCAATGCTTGGCTGAATAATCGGGGAACTGCGCAGCAATGCTTGGAGGAATAATCGGGGAACTGCGCAGCAATGCTTGGATGAATAATCGGGGAACTGCGCAGCAATGCTTGGCTGAATAATCGGGGAACTGCGCAGGAATGCTTGGCTGAATAATCGGGGAACTGCGCAGCAATGCTTGGCTGAATAATCGGGGAACTGCGCAGCAATGCTTGGCTGAATAATCGGGGAACTGCGCAGCAATGCTTGGATGAATAATCGGGGAACTGCGCAGCAATGCTTGGCTGAATAATCGGGGAACTGCGCAGCAATGGTTGGATGAATAATCGGGGAACTGCGCAGCAATGCTTGGCTGAATAATCGGGGAACTGCGCAGCAATGCTTGGATGAATAATCGGGGAACTGCGCAGCAATGCTTGGCTGAATAATCGGGGAACTGCGCAGCAATGCTTGGCTGAATAATCGGGGAACTGCGCAGCAATGATTGGCTGAATAATCGGGGAACTGCGCAGCAATGCTTGGCTGAATAATCGGGGAACTGCGCAGCAATGATTGGCTGAATAATCGGGGAACTGCGCAGCAATGCTTGGATGAATAATCGGGGAACTGCGCAGCAATGCTTGGCTGAATAATCGGGGAACTGCGCAGCAATGCTTGGATGAATAATCGGGGAACTGCGCAGCAATGCTTGGATGAATAATCGGGGAACTGCGCAGCAATGCTTGGCTGAATAATCGGGGAACTGCGCAGCAATGCTTGGCTGAATAATCGGGGAACTGCGCAGCAATGGTTGGCTGAATAATCGGGGAACTGCGCAGCAATGCTTGGAGGAATAATCGGGGAACTGCGCAGCAATGCTTGGATGAATAATCGGGGAACTGCGCAGCAATGCTTGGCTGAATAGTCGGGGAACTGCGCAGGAATGCTTGGCTGAATAATCGGGGAACTGCGCAGCAATGCTTGGCTGAATAATCGGGGAACTGCGCAGCAATGCTTGGCTGAATAATCGGGGAACTGCGCAGCAATGCTTGGATGAATAATCGGGGAACTGCGCAGCAATGCTTGGCTGAATAATCGGGGAACTGCGCAGCAATGGTTGGATGAATAATCGAGGAACTGCGCAGCAATGCTTGGCTGAATAATCGGGGAACTGCGCAGCAATGCTTGGATGAATAATCGGGGAACTGCGCAGCAATGCTTGGCTGAATAATCGGGGAACTGCGCAGCAATGGTTGGCTGAATAATCGGGGAACTGCGCAGCAATGCTTGGCTGAATAATCGGGGAACTGCGCAGCAATGCTTGGATGAATAATCGGGGAACTGCGCAGCAATGCTTGGATGAATAATCGGGGAACTGCGCAGCAATGCTTGGCTGAATAATCGGGGAACTGCGCAGCAATGCTTGGCTGAATAATCGGGGAACTGCGCAGCAATGCTTGGCTGAATAATCGGGGAACTGCGCAGCAATGCTTGGCTGAATAATCGGGGAACTGCGCAGCAATGCTTGGCTGAATAATCGGGGAACTGCGCAGCAATGCTTGGATGAATAATCGGGGAACTGCGCAGCAATGCTTGGATGAATAATCGGGGAACTGCGCAGCAATGCTTGGATTAATAATCGGGGAACTGAGCAGCAATGCTGGGCTGAATAATCGGGGAACTGCGCAGCAATGCTTGGCTGAATAATCGGGGAACTGCGCAGCAATGCTTGGATGAATAATCGGGGAACTGCGCAGCAATGCTTGGATGAATAATCGGGGAACTGCGCAGCAATGCTTGGAGGAATAATCGGGGAACTGCGCAGCAATGCTTGGCTGAATAATCGGGGAACTGCGCAGCAATGCTTGGCTGAATAATCGGGGAACTGCGCAGCAATGCTTGGATGAATAATCGGGGAACTGCGCAGCAATGCTTGGATGAATAATCGGGGAGCTGCGCAGCAATGCTTGGCTGAATAGTCGGGGAACTGCGCAGGAATGCTTGGCTGAATAATCGGGGAACTGCGCAGCAATGCTTGGAGGAATAATCGGGGAACTGCGCAGCAATGCTTGGCTGAATAATCGGGGAACTGCGCAGCAATGCTTGGATGAATAATCGGGGAACTGCGCAGCAATGCTTGGCTGAATAATCGGGGAACTGCGCAGCAATGGTTGGATGAATAATCGGGGAACTGCGCAGCAATGCTTGGCTGAATAATCGGGGAACTGCGCAGCAATGCTTGGATGAATAATCGGGGAACTGCGCAGCAATGCTTGGCTGAATAATCGGGGAACTGCGCAGCAATGGTTGGCTGAATAATCGGGGAACTGCGCAGCAATGCTTGGCTGAATAATCGGGGAACTGCGCAGCAATGCTTGGATGAATAATCGGGGAACTGCGCAGCAATGCTTGGATGAATAATCGGGGAACTGCGCAGCAATGCTTGGCTGAATAATCGGGGAACTGCGCAGCAATGCTTGGCTGAATAATCGGGGAACTGCGCAGCAATGCTTGGCTGAATAATCGGGGAACTGCGCAGCAATGCTTGGCTGAATAATCGGGGAACTGCGCAGCAATGCTTGGCTGAATAATCGGGGAACTGCGCAGCAATGCTTGGCTGAATAATCGGGGAACTGCGCAGCAATGGTTGGCTGAATAATCGGGGAACTGCGCAGCAATGCTTGGCTGAATAATCGGGGAACTGCGCAGCAATGCTTGGCTGAATAATCGGGGAACTGCGCAGCAATGCTTGGCTGAATAATCGGGGAACTGCGCAGCAATGGTTGGCTGAATAATCGGGGAACTGCGCAGCAATGCTTGGCTGAATAATCGGGGAACTGCGCAGCAATGCTTGGCTGAATAATCGGGGAACTGCGCAGCAATGCTTGGCTGAATAATCGGGGAACTGCGCAGCAATGCTTGGATGAATAATCGGGGAACTGCGCAGCAATGCTTGGATGAATAATCGGGGAACTGCGCAGCAATGCTTGGATGAATAATCGGGGAACTGCGCAGCAATGCTTGGCTGAATAATCGGGGAACTGCGCAGCAATGCTTGGCTGAATAATCGGGGAACTGCGCAGCAATGCTTGGCTGAATAATCGGGGAACTGCGCAGCAATGCTTGGCTGAATAATCGGGGAACTGCGCAGCAATGCTTGGCTGAATAATCGGGGAACTGCGCAGCAATGCTTGGCTGAATAATCGGGGAACTGCGCAGCAATGCTTGGCTGAATAATCGGGGAACTGCGCAGCAATGCTTGGCTGAATAATCGGGGAACTGCGCAGCAATGCTTGGATGAATAATCGGGGAACTGCGCAGCAATGCTTGGCTGAATAATCGGGGAACTGCGCAGCAATGCTTGGCTGAATAATCTGGGAACTGCGCAGCAATGCTTGGCTGAATAATCGGGGAACTGCGCAGCAATGCTTGGATGAATAATCGGGGAACTGCGCAGCAATGCTTGGATGAATAATCGGGGAACTGCGCAGCAATGCTTGGCTGAATAATCGGGGAACTGCGCAGCAATGCTTGGCTGAATAATCTGGGAACTGCGCAGCAATGCTTGGCTGAATAATCGGGGAACTGCGCAGCAATGCTTGGCTGAATAATCGGGGAACTGCGCAGCAATGCTTGGCTGAATAATCGGGGAACTGCGCAGCAATGCTTGGCTGAATAATCGGGGAACTGCGCAGCAATGCTTGTATGAATTATCGGGGAACTGCGCAGCAATGCTTGGCTGAATAATCGGGGAACTGCGCAGCAATGCTTGGATGACTGACCATTGGCAGCGCTATCGACGGTCGGCATGGATGAGGGCATAGCGATGTATAGACGGCTGTTGTGTTGTTCTGCTAGTCCACTGGTGAACCGCTAGCCTACTGACTTACGAGGCTGCTAACTTGCAGGTCTGTCGGTATGCTAGCTTGTTTGTCACTAGTCTGGTGGTTGGTTTGTTGATTTTCCGATTTGTTAATTTGTAAGTGCGCTGGTCTGTCAGTCCACCGGTCTCCGGGCGGGGGCGGCTGCTGGGCGCGTGGGCGGCGGTAGGCCGGCCTTGGCGGCAGCGGCATGCAGCGATGGCCGCCGCCACCCCGCCCCCGCCCCCGCCCCCGCCCCCGCCCCCGCCCCCGCCCCCGCCCGTCCGACTGCACCATCAGATAGAGGCGGCGGTCGTCACAGTGGCGGCGTGTCGCAGTCGCGGCCTGTTTGCGGCGGCGGCGGCGCGGCCCTCTGATCCCCCCGCTCTATCGCACCATCGGCCGCCCGGCCGGCCGATCCAGCACAAAGGAACCACTCGGCAGCACAACAAACCGCCCCGCCATCCCACAACGTCCGACAGACGACAGACGACAGACGACAGACGACAGACGACAGACGACAGACGACAGACGACAGACGACAGACACGACAGACACGACAGACACGACAGACGACAGACGACAGACGACAGACGACAGACGACAGACGACAGACGACAGACGACAGACGACAGACGACAGACGACAGACGACAGACGACCGTCACTCGTCACACAGCACACGGTGGTCGTCACAAAACACGGACTCGTCACACAAACAATACACGGACTCGTCACACAACACACGCGCTCGTCACACAGCACAGAGAGGCTCGTCACACAAAACACGTGCTCATCACACATAGCTACAGTTCACACCACCATCCAGAATCTGCACTCGCAGAAGCAGCTCCACGGCTACTGCAGTCGCTGGTCGCATTCGAGGACGGACTGTGCTCTGGTTTCGCTCGGTGACTTTTTGCGCTCGGGCAGTTTGTAAACAGGGTTTTGTTTGACTCCACGGTGGCTCCTGTTCGGCCTTTGTTCCGTGACGTGACGCTGTGGCAGGGCAGCGGGCATCTTTTTACTGGCTGTCGCTCTCTTGCCGTCATCAAACGCGACATGTCCGACGGTCACGCTTAAGAGTGCCTGTAACGCCAGCTATTTCATTTCTAGCAACGCCTCGGTATGCTCGCAAGACCTGTTTGAAGGCTGTAGCAATTGCATCGTTTATTCATTTGTCAATATACACACTAAGAACTAAAAGCATTGAAACATGCACAAAGATCAGCAATGATTTGTGAAAGTGCTTGTTTGTGTGTGTGTGCAGTGAAAGCAGACTTTTAGTCTGACAGCACAATGCGCCTTTATTAAATACAAAATAAATCAGTCATTTGATATCATTATCAGCATTTGTGAGCTGGCATGCTGTTGTAATCAGTTATTGCGATTGTTCAGGATGAATGATAACGGAGAATTTACGGTCAGATAAACCTATAGAATAATCCATAATTAAGTCATTTCGAGCTACTACTTCTCTACCAGAATGGTTGTGGTCATCGGTGTTCTGGCACATTTTGCAAGTGATGTAACAAGAAAGTGGATGTTTTGTCATCAATCGGTTCTGAGTCGTTGTTCGGCTGCATTATCATCGGCCTGTTCTACTCTGTATATTGACACTGTTTGCTGGGTGTCCGGGCACTGTCCGACCGCCTGTCCTGTCACTGTCCGAACACTGTCCGGCCGATACGTGTCCACTGCTCGCCACGCGGCCGAATTCCCTTCAGCTAGCCCGGCCGGCGGCACCTTTAGCCCGGCCGGCGGCACCTTTGACAAACAACACTAATCGTAATGCGGCTGTCGGTGTGGCGTGCGTATTATCATTGGGGTCGAGTTATCCGGCAAAATACCCAACAAAACAGCCTTTAGCCATTCACCGTCTGTGACAATGCGAGCCTGGCTCCCTTTCATCGGCGGCAAGAGTTTCCAATCGAGTTTCGGTGGTCAGCCCGCCCCGCCCGTAATGGCATCAATAGGTGTAGCATTGATACGGGAAGCCTGTCACAGTGCTGGCAGGTCTGGGACAGGATTATTCCTGGATTAGTTTCCCGCTCGAGGGTCCGACAGTGAATCGGCCAGTTTGGGTGAGAGTAATGTGGGATGGAAGAGGTGCACCGCCCTCGCGAAAGCAAGCTAATTTGTCTACTGTTGGGAGTATGGCGTCAGCGGAACCGCTTTCGTGACATGATTGATGCATTATCGATGGTATTGTACGGCAATACATGATGAGGGAAAGAGACAAATGATCTTCGGAAAGCAAAACTGATGAGGTTTATGCGACATTGCACCTGTTTTATTTTGTAAAATATCCTATACCCAATACCCATACCACTCCTTAGTAGTAGCGCTATTTTAACTGCCTGGCTTCCAATGGAATATTATCATCAGCACAACTACCTCGGGTTTCCAAAATGTGGGACATCCCGTGCTATTTTTGTGACCGGTCGCTGTGTCCGCTGCAGTCACATGTCAAGTGATAACAAACGAACTTGATTTAAGCACTCCAATCGCAGACATCGTAACAAAAAAACATCGCAACAATAAAGCACGTTGTTTATGTTGCTGCCGTGTTATGCTGTATGTGAATTCGATCTATTGATAACGAATGTATGGCTATAGACTGGATCCAGGTTCAAATTTTTCAACCATTTGCAGGAAAGCTATTTGAGTGTTTCCGTTTCACATTGTGCCTTTGATTTACAACTATTATAGTGCACTGCTGTTGTTTTCTTCAAAATGCATCGTTGCAAAACATACCTGATATCTAAAGCAGAATCGAAAACATCCTGAGCAATTCTGTCAGTGTAGAGCACTCCTTTCATTCTGCAAAATACTGTTAATTGGACTGAAAAGGCACGACTTACAGCAACAAATGCGCGCATTACCTTAATCCAGTGTGTAAACTAGTTAACTAAATAACTAGTTTTGTTGTGACATTATGCCATGTATTCGTGACCTGCTCAATGTGGAAGCTTGCAAGGGGCTTCCCTACCGATCGTCGGAAATTATTTTTGATATTGTTGCAACCAGAAATGAACGGCATGTTTCTAGAGCCACGACTTTTTCAGTTTTCAACATGCTTTCCAGAACAGCTATTGACAGGGACGGCTGATTGTTAACTCTTACTCTATGTTACGATTCATGAAATAAAAACCAGTGACCAGCAAATGCAGCATACCCTGACTGCCATTGCGACTTAACCTGACATAACTTTCCATCATCTGACCACTGTCGATGTATTATATAACGTGATTTGTTTTGTTTTTCTTCCAGCGGATGGCGCCAGCGAGCCGACCTCAGACGGAAACTCGGAGCACAACTCCTCCGCCGAGGAAGATTCCCAGCTGCGACTGCGACTGAAGCGGAAACTCCAGCGCAACCGCACGTCTTTCACCAATGAGCAAATCGAGTCATTAGAAAAAGGTGAGCTCTGTCGCTTTGCCCTTTAGCGATCCAGATCACATTTCATCTCTGATTCTGATATCATCTCTGCATTTAACGGCATATTTACTCAGATTCCGAGAACCCTGCCGGCATTTCGCTATTGAATTTAAAACTAAACGTTTCCGTTGAACTTCAAACGTTTCGATTTCTGACGGCGGGGCAGAAAATGGCGCTGTCTGCGATGTATTCCGGATGACTGGCGTTCCGTCAGCCGTCCCTGAATAAAACATGCGCCGTTTTTGCCCCGTGCGCGCGCTCATTGGTGTGCAGGTACTGACGCGAGCTCCGTCTGCAGAGTTCGAACGGACGCACTACCCCGACGTGTTCGCGCGCGAGAGACTGGCGGAGAAGATAGGACTGCCCGAGGCGAGGATACAGGTGAGGACAGACGCTTATCTATTTGGGATAATGTATATACGGTCCTGGTCGCCTTTGGAATATAATGGAAAAAGTGTACCGCTGCCTGTCGCTATTGCCCTGTGGTTCAGAAACTATGGTCACCGTCACGCGATGTTAACCGCAATCATGTTAATGTCATATAATCATGGTATTGCTGTGCCGAGCCTTCAAGCATTGGAGTCGTCATAGCATTTAAGAAAATTGGCGCTTGAAATTATCCAGGAACACATCAAGTCCCGGACTAAAACAGGACGTAGTATATTGATGTGTAAGAAATTGTTAACAGCACAGCGCATATATTCATCAAATTGCTGTCCTGAAATATACAAAGAGATTATAAATTTCATTAACAACTTTTTGGCAAGATTATATGACCGTTCTACAGTAAACAAGGGCTATGGTAATTAGCCCCAAACAAAGGGTTACGATGGAAGTCTCGGAAAAACGAACATAAATCCGCTTAGGGGCATATCAGTTTCACTGGATTTGGACACACCTTTGTTTCACGCAGGTGAGTGAGCCAGATGCTCATAGCGGGATGCAGCACCGATCCCTGAACCGCAATAGTCACCAAATGAACCGTGTCGGGCTACCGTTTTGTTTTGCATCGCAGTTTCCAATTATTGCGGGACAGCATACCACCGCAGGCAATAAACGGTCCGGAGACTGCAACGCAGCGAGTCAGATGGCTCTCGCGACCACAAGTTGGCCTTCTGAATATACATAATTAAAATAATAAATGCAGCGTTGATATCTTCTTTGTCCTGTGTAGCTACTTTCCGAAGTGGTTTAATTACATTAACGTTGCGTGCGACACGAACATCTCGCGTGACTGTTACGCATTTGCCGATTGGCCGAGCCTCGTGGCCCGCCTGTATCGCCGTCTACCATTGGTTCAACCCGTCGCCCTGCTGACTCTGATTGGTCGTCGCCAGGTGTGGTTCAGCAACCGGCGGGCCAAGTGGCGACGGGAGGAGAAGCTTCGGAACCAGCGGCGAGGCATCGACTCGGTGGGCGCGATGCCTCACCATGCCTCGCCTGGAGGCAGGCTGCCCTCCCAGTCGGGCTTCAACTCCATGTACCCGTCCATACCGCAGCCGATTAGCATGGCCGACACGTATAGGTGAGCACCCGACAATATTGGATGCCGAAGGCCCTGATAACCAGTTGGATGAATAATATAAACGGACAGTGAATGTCAACCATGATGATGTGTCATGTGGTGCACATTATGACATTTATTGACCGTTACCGGCAGCGCAATTGGTAAAAAACAGCAACATTCAATGTTTCTACTCAATTTGTCAATTTTTCGTCATAATGAACTTAGTTTACGGACTGAATGTGTGTATTACTTGTAGGTATTCTTCCCCAGCGCCGTCTGCCGGGTAGGACCCTCCTCTGACCAGGGGCTCCGCTACAGGGGTGAGGGGGACGCGTCCCCCATTTTCTTTTAGCCAGGGGGATTATCTCCTATTTTTTTCCTGACCAACAAGATTGCTGGAAATCAATGTTCAATTGTTCTTGTTAGTTTTATCTCCCCGCTCAACAACTTTTCGCTGACGGCGACCATTTGGCTTCCCTGGATCCCCCCCCCCCAAAAAAAAAGGCGTGGCGAAGCCCCCCCCCCCCCCCCCCCTGCCCCTGCCACAAATATGACACACCGATGCCGCCTTCGGCAGCTCGATGTCACATTCTCTGGGCGGAATGACGCCCGCGGCAGCGGCGGCGGCGGCGGCTGCCGGCGCCGGCTGTCTCCAGCAGCGAGAGACGCCCTACCCATACATGTTCGACCACCTCAGCACCCTGGGCAGCATGTCGTCCGCCGCCGCCGCCGGGTACGGGCGCTCCTCATGCAACATGAACCCGCAGAGCTCAGGTCACGTTGGATACCCGGGCTCGGCGGCGGCTGCGGCGGCAGCAGCAGCGGCAGCGGCAGGTGTGCCCGGCTCCAACGCCACAGGTCAGTCACAGGCAGGGATGGCGAGGTTAGGAAGCGACTGGGGTTTGGCCTGGTTTGGGTCAGGGGAAGGTATGGGTTGAATACGATTCGGATCAGGTTGGTAGATTTTTTGTTTTGATAAATTTAGTCCGAATGTTTTTGAATGGATGGATTTTCGAGGACAGGCCCCGCGCTAAGCATAGCTTGTTGCGCAGGCCCTGACCTCACCACCCGAACAAGCAATTCCTGGCGTCCGTCGGAAGACAAATAAGCTGTTAGCCGGACTAGTGTGTTCATTAAAGGGATTATACGGGTTTTTCCCAGAATAATTGAGTTACATAGTACAACTTACTTATAAAGGTGGTAGAAGTCACACGGTAGTCAATTTTTTTATGGAAATTACCTCTTCTGCACGTAAGGACATTTCATAGTGCGCGGTGATGCCACCGCGTACTTTCTGCAGTACTGGCTGAGGCAGAGCCAGTCATCTCTTTTATGTTAATGAAAACACCTCACTTATAGCATATTTCCGGTTTGAATAAGCAATATATGATAAAATAAACTTGATTTTTTCCCACGACAGCAGCAGTTACCTAGTTTTTCCCATAAAATTCGATATTTTTCATGAATTTTCATGCCCAAAAAAAATAATACGCCACCACCAAATTCCCAACGCTAAACGCCGCAAGGAAAAAACCCGCAAAAAACACAAAACCCGAACGAACGGTATGTAGTAACTAGTAATAAAGAGTCCTGTAAGAATTTAATTGAATAATCTTTTTGTGATCCAGTGTGGGACTTGCAGATAATTAAAAGCTCTAAAGTTGCTGAAAAACGAAAAGACGCATGGCATTACTTGCCCGGCTTAGAGCGTCTTTAATTTAGTAACTCCTACAATCGTCATCCAGATGGCAAAGAGCGCAATTATTATCAGGTATGCCAAGGTGGTTTACATCAAGGCGATATGTTTACATAGCAATTTCACAATTTCAGGCTTACCTTCATGTAAAGGTAAGCTTAATTCAAGTAATTTATATTGATATGGGGGTAGCCGTTCGGGAGAAGTGTCCTGTGGCGGAATTGGCCTCCATCTAGGATTTTTCTCTTCACAGTCACGTGACCTTTTTATGGTGAACGTGCTATATTATACGTGCTATATTTACTGTAAACAGTAAATAAACCCTCTTGCGGAAGCCTGCTTCTGAGTTCGTAACAGCTATTTTGTCCCAGCCGCGCAGATTACTGCACCATCGAATTTGATGCAGATTCTAAGATAAGAAAATGATGGACAGTAATGCCGATCAAGCACTCGTTATCTGATACAAGTCTCGAAAAACGCCAAAGTCTTAACCCTTGAGTCACTGGGTGGGGGGGGGGGGAGGTTAGCCCTCCTTAGGAATATTAATAATATCTCAACAACTAATGCAGACATCGACGCCAAACTTTCAGTACCTCTCCAGACATCATTTTTACACCTTTTGTGCAAACATGAAGCAATTACGTCGGAAATGTTGCGAGATATAGTGAATTTAGTGACGTCACTAAACACGATTTTGACACAAAAATCAGTTAAACTTTGCCACGCCGTACAAATGCCACATTTGAAGCAAAATACAATCGAAAAACGGTTTAAGGTAGAAACTTGCAAGGGCTACAAACCAGCTATCTCGAAATTTTGAGAATTTTGGTTTCTGACCCCTAAAATTTCATTTTTTTAAATGCCCACAAAATCAAATTTTTCCAAGATATTTAAAAAACGGAATATATGTCAGATAACGACATATGGGCAACTACCATACCAAATTTCAAAACGATATCATCTTTTTTGACTGACATGGTATGTAAAGTATGGGTAAAGCATAACGTCATATTTTGAAATTGCGTTTTTGGCTTTTATTGACCAGATACAGACAAATAAATGCCAGCACTGTATTTTTTTTAGATACAACTGATATAGAAACATGTTTTTTCATTTAGATTGATCAATTTCAAATTTTGACCTTCAGTGACCTGAACTTGACACTAACTTCACCTAAATGAAGTCACGTGGTAAAATGACTATCACTATCGAATTATGTGCGTAAAAGCATCCCTAAAACATGTGCTGCATGACTTTCGTAGATATTTTGTGCGTAGTGACCTTTTGTGACCTGACCTTGACCTTGATCTTTTCCAACAAACCCACTTTAGCTCATGTGGGATATGTACCATACCTTTGACAGCACTTTGGGTGATCATAGGCGCAATCGAAGGCCATAGATGGCAAGTATTGTCCATAAACTCAAATACCTCAATTTTGACGTTTGACTTGACCGTGACCTGACATGTGACCTGAATTTGAAATTTGTAAGTGTGTGTTAGGTTTATCTCATTGAACGCTTTCGAATGCTGCCTTGCACGTCCCGCTGTTATCATTGGTTCTGAAGATACCAGATGGGGGGGGGGGCTAAAAAAGCCCTCCCCCCCCCCCCCCCCCCCCCCAGTGAGTCGTGTTACAGAATGAATACCCCAGTGACTGCCGGGTTAAAGCTGATAATTGCTGAAATAATGGACTAAATGAGCATTGAGATACATGGTATATGTTTTAAACGTGTTTAAAGCTCATACAAGTGCAAACGAGTGCATTTCCTTTTCAGGACGGAAACCCGTATAGTCCCTCACTTTTTCCACACAAATGGAGTTATTACTTGAAATCGATAGACGAGACCAAAATATATTGTAAAATTATCACATTTTGCATACAACAGTAATTCCTATCGAGAGATATTTCAAGCCAAGTTGATAAGCGATCCTCGCTTATAACAACCAGTACTTGCAAGTACTTGGTAACGAATTTTGAATTCCGGGCTTGTCTCGTATTGTTTTTTTTGACAAAATTGTATTGAAAATATGAATATATGCACTCTGTCTATTGCGATTATGTGCCCTAATATACTTAACAATCAACAAACATTAAATTAATAAGGTAACCAAATTAGCAGTTAACTTGGGCACGCTACGACGGCTTAGTTAGTGGTGGCAGCCCTCAATTTGTGAAAATTGGTTTATTTGTTTTCAACATTAGGCTTTATGTATAGTTTTGTCTCTGACTGTATACAACACTATGCTTTAGCTTATCATGAAACAAATATAACAAAAAAAACAAAAAAAACAATGACAAACTGGCAATGAAATCGGAAGTTCACTTGGGCACGCAGCGTCAACCTATTTGATTGGTGATTTGTTTCAGGGACCAATCGGAGACGTTATCAAAAGAAAGAAAATCGCCAGATATGTCGCGCTTCCAAATAGTGGAGGGAAAACACCGATCATGAACTCCGAAAGAAGTATATGTACTTGTTTGTTAAATTTCCCAAAAAATAATTTCCGAAATATAAAAAGTTGTGATTTCATTTTTAAACTGAGACTCGATCAATTTGATACCATACACCATGCATAAGCTAATGCAGAAAAGTAGATCAAAAGGTGAATATTTCCCTTTAACATATGATTGAACCGTCATTGTTATTTACAATTAATTGATGTAAGTATATAGTCGTCGTTATTGTTACTTACAAATCACGTGGATTAGTTAAAGGGATTATACGGGTTTTTCCCAGAATAATTGAGTTGCATAGTAAAACGTACTTATAAAGGTGGTAGAAGTCCCACGGTAGCCACATTTTTCTGGAAATGACCTCTTCTGCACGTAAGGACAGTCCAAAGTGCGCGGTGATGCCACCGAGTATTTTCTGCAGGACCCGCTGAGGCAGAGCCAGTCATCTCTTTTATGCTAATCAAAACATCTCACTTATGGTATATTTCCGGTAAAATAAGCAATATTTGAAAGAAAATAAACTTGTTTTGTTCCAACGACACCAGCAGTTACCTAGTTTTCCCATAACATTCTATATTTTGCATGAATTTTCATGCCAAAAAAATAATACGCCACCACCAAATTCTCAACGCTATAGGCCAGAGATAAGAAAACCACAACAACACAAAACCTCAACGAACAGTGTGTAGTAATGCAAAGTCCCGTCAGTTTTGAATTGCATAATAATTTTGTGATCCAGTGTAGGACTTGCAGATAATTCAAAACTTTAAAATTGATCTTAAGATAAAAGTGGTGGACAGTAGTGCCGATCAAGTACTCGTTATCTGATACTAGTCTCGAAAAACGCCCAAGTTTTAACGCTGATAATTGCTGAAATAATGGACTAAATGAGCATTGAGTTCCCTGTTATATGTCTTAAACGTGTTTAAAGCTCATACAACTGCAAAAGAGTGCATTTACTTTCAGGACGGAAACTCATATAATCCCTTTAATGTAATGTAATGTAAGCATTTCAACTAATATTTACACTCCACTACACTATGGTGACATTTCAAACAATACCGGTGAAAAATATCAGCATTCAGACTTCAGTTGCCACGCGGGACGAATTATACCCGCCTTGTAACCAACGTTACAAATGCCCAGTCGTCAGTAGACCAGTACAACCTGGTTACTGGTAGCAAGAAGGCAAGCATAAGTTCAAAGAAACAGCTCCCATGCCGTGACCGACGATCCGGGCCTGTACCAAAGGCAAAGGTGGTCTCATGGACTCCCAGCACACTTATGCTAATAGGTCACGTGACTTGTCACGGGTCAGGGGAAGGACTTAGCTCCCCTCATGTCGCTGGGCTGGACATCCGGCTCAGCGCCCCTTCCACGCCACACTGCTGGCATAAATCCGGTGCCCGTTACCACGCCCCTGTGGAAAGCTCGAAAGCTGTTTGCATGGTAGCCCTTTTGTCAAGTGGCATTCGTGAGACCGCACGCTGTTAGTGGCCGACTTCAAAACAGCGGTCTTTTCATCAAAGGCCGACGCCGCGGACCGCCGCCATATCCACCGTCACGCGTTGTGTAGTAATTAATGAGGAGTGCTGTCGTGTGGGCTAGCTGATCGATTCAGACTCGGACGCGCGGCAGCCGGAAGCGCCGCCACCTCCTGCTCCAGGCACTCCAACGGCCTCTGCAGCCGGTCAGACGGTTGCTGCCAAGTTTGCCGTTATGTCTCGGCAAGGGATTGTTGAGACGGAGTTAAGAACGTAGAGCGGATAGCAGATGCGACAAAGCGAGTCAATTATGCGCAAATTCTCACCAAACGAAGAACTTTGTGCATATAGAATCTAGCAAAAGTTAAGTTGATTATTCACCTCGAGTTCTTGACCCAACCAACCGTTTTGAGCAGGACGGCGAAACTGTGCACCCAAGTTGTCTAGTTCACTAGACCAACACAGTCTTATGCAATATGCATTTTTGCTCAATCTGAATAAGGGACTTGTTACTTTGCACGAAACCAAGAACATTGTCTAAGCATTTGCCGATTATTCAGCATCGACCTACCACTTCAGATGTTGCTATTTGGATGCGACGAAAGTAGGAGGAGTTTAGGCTGCAACAAGGCCGTTGAGAAAAGTCAACACGTGTTGCCAGCCGGGGCTGCGATCTTGAGTAGTGCGTACGACACTACTATGCTCGTGACTAGCTAAAAAACAATGAGAACACGAGACCGGAAGACTGCCGTCGCCTCTTTCGGTCCAGTTGGGATGGTGAAGTGTTGCTAAACGGAGCGTATCGATATTGGCCGAACTAGCAGGAACAGCATGCAGATGGCTTATCTTGATATTGACCTCCAGTTAACCGACCGAAAAGAGAAATCGGAACACGAAACGAGTCGAAGTCGATACCGAGCTGCGGTATTGTCAGCAACTATCGATAAGTGCATCGTCGTCTGTTATGCAGCTCTTCTGTCACATACTGAGTAGTCAGACACTGCAGTAAATAAACAACACGTTTTAGCACGTGGGCGTTCCAAGACACAGATGAAAATCCCCTATATCAAACGAACCGCCGTCCGCTCCAAACGAACCACACGTGGGCGGTCCTCTTTACACCCCGATCGCGCCCCAGATGCGCCCTATCACATCCGGCGGGCCACACCCCACGCCCGGCTCGCCGTCACAAAAACATCCGACGCAAACTCCGCTCTGTCATTCGTCATTTACAGTCGTTCGGCTAACAAAGGCACTGCACACATAATTATGTCGATTCGCTTATGACGCGGGCCAGGGGGCCGGAGATGGCGAGCATCGGAGCGGACACGGCTGGGCCCCCTCGTCGGACCTATCCGATTATCATCGCATTGTTCGCCGCCGCTCACATCTGCTATCATTGGGCCGGTATTGTCCGTCGGTGGGATGGCGGGGACGGGGGGGGGGGGGGGCGACACGCCGCATTGAGGACCCGACTCTAACGAAGCAGGATAGTGATGAAACGGAGATGACGCCGCAAAAAACCACGGGGCGGAGATTTGAGGGGATGTTCGGTGTAGATTTTCGACGGAAAAGTTACCGCTATATAACCAAAAATAACTGTGTGGATTTTAGATGGGATGGGACCATGTACATAGCATAGCAACCATTGTTGCCACTACCTTCATGGACACGAGTGCAATCGGATAATGGCAGAGATGTCCTGCCCTTACCAATGGGTATACAAACCAAATCGATGACTGAAGTGTACTCTGCCCTGCCCATATCAGATCGTGACGCAGCACCGTCTCACCACGTGGCCTGTCTGTTTCCAGGCGTTCTGTCTGCCGGCCTGTCGGTACCTCTGCAGATTCACAGTCATAGTCAGCACGACCTGGCCACCAACTACTGGTCCCGGCTGCAGTGACCCGGTGCTGCAACTGACCGATAGCGACCGACCAGCTGACCCCGCGGGATGGCCCGCGGCGGGGACGGGGCGGTCTCCGTGGGATGTTAGGATGCATACGGACTGGGCTAGGTGCTGTGGCTCTGAGTCAAATCCAGCCGGCTCAGCACGAGGGATAGTACCAGTGAGAGTACCAGGATCTACTCCGGACCAGGGACAGCCCCGAGCCGAAGTGGCCGCATCCGAAACTGCCCCGGACCGGACGCATTCCTGGATTCTGGAACCGCCCGGATTGGCACTGTCCCGGAGCCGGAACTGTTCGTGAGTCCCGGAGCTGTACCGGACCGGACTCCGGATCTGCCCGGACCCCGCTAATCAGTCCTGACCGCCAGTCACCTGATGACCAGTACCCGCAGCCCGCAGCCAGGCCTGGCCGGCGCCATGCTGGCAGCGCACGGCCGCCGCCCGCGGCTGGCGTCAAACAATAGTGGGTCCGGTGGACCGCCCCGCCCCGCCCCGACGTCGGCCATGACTGCCACGGTCCGCCGGCCAGAGGGCGGCACCTGTAGGACGGAGGCAGGCGATGGTGCCACCACTGACCACGCGCACTGGTCGGGAGGGGGATGGCCAGAGTCCGGCCTAGGTGTAGACGAGTGCTGCGCTTTACGGAAACGGATCAGAGTTGATAGGGCACAATTCTCTTCCTAGAAATTATTTTAGCCTGACGTAAACGCTCTATTATTGACAAGTGTGTAGGCATGCCTGTTGGACAATCTATTTTTATTTCGCTTGACTTCACCTCACTTTTATTTGACGCTCATGCTTCTGATCTTATTGGCGGACAGACAAGAACACAAATATACAATCATTTATGAGACTGAAGAACTTATCCGAGCAGCTTGTTACGAGTCATTTACACGACTTCACCTTTCGGTTAGTTTATATCCTGGTCCAGAGGTGGATCCAAGGGGCTTTCGGGGCCACGACCCTTTAAAGCGACTGAAATCGGCCGAAAACTGGCATATTAAATGATTTTTTAAAGAAAAAAAAGCAACTTTTTCGTAGGAAATATGGTTTTAAACTTGTGCTCATGCGTAAGGAAGCGAAATGTAGTGAGCTTTTGAAATTTGACAACTTTCTGGAATTTGTCCCCCTCCTTCGAACTTTTTTGCTGTTCTGGATCCCTCAATGAATCGGTCATATGCATATTTAAAAGGCACATGCTTGCGAATTCAATCTACCTCCCGGTCTGCCGCTCTTAGCTGGATCTGGAGGCGCCCTAGCTCTCGCCAGTAAGTTATAAGCCGGAGGAAAATCGGGAAAGCATAATAATTACCGGGGAAATCAATCTAAAAGGTGGGCTCTCATCAACTTAGCTGCACTGTTGATTAATCTGGAAAATTAGAGGGTGGTCTAACTTCGAAACATTCTGACGTCCGACTTTTTGGGAAGCAGCAGACAAATAATATCCGACATTTCAGGGATAATAAAAGCTGTGGCTATACAAGAATATGCCACTGAATAACTGCCGTAGTGTCAAAGAAAATGAATAATTTCTTCTATATCGTTCATATTCGACGAAACCTTATATTGGTCCAAGTCTCAAGCTTTTCCCTGGCGAACAACTTTGAAATGAATCACTGGCATCAGATCTCACGGCTAAGAGCTGGTTGCGAGGGGCCTCTCCCTCCATTTCGAATTCAACCCAATGCAACAAGTTGCAAATTTGCTGAAGATCGCATGGTGGCATTGTGGCTCGAAAGGCACCACATCAGATTCCACCAAAACTCGCAGGGACTGATCCAAGCCAGGGTTCGTCATAATACCTCGCTCATCTCAGCTCACCCGACACAACATTGCACAAACATCACTGCATCCATTCGTTGTGACGCTCTGCCTGGTGCCCTGCTCAGGGCCCGGTCTCATTGCCGTGCGTAATAGATAGAATTCAGTGAGGAAGGCCTCCTGCGTGAGGACCGTTTTAACTTTCAGTTAGCGTCGTTTCGACCCCGGGCGACTTGGTGGCCCACGGGGGCGCGGGTGCGTGCTGTAAGAGTTGTGTTTACTTCTGGGGTGCGCTGTTTGAGCCAGTGTATTCGTGTTTGTGTTTGCGTACCTATGGATAGTAGGTAGTAGATTTATTGTTGCATGTTACCGTTCTCGTGCTGCACCGTGAGCGCGTGCTGTTTCATAATATAACTAGGCCTTATCCAAATCACAGTCAGCTGCCTCTAGCGGAATAATTGTAGACACATCACACAACAGGACTAGGACTGCCATCCTGTGCTTCTCTCTTGTCCTCATTGTGGCGCAGGCGGCATGCGAGCGCGGGCCGCAGTAGTCGGGATATGATAGCGATCCTGTGAGTCCAGGAGGTACGCGCACGATCCACAAACCGTTCACACACTGTGCTCTCCTGTAACATACGTACTGCTGGCGTTCACGACCCATGTGTTAAGCCTATAAATAGGTCTACTGTGTACATACTGAACATGTAGGACTGTGAATCGAATGTAATATATTGAAAATCAGATGTGCTGTCTTCAATACCAATAACACAATCCTGAACAAATCGCGCAATTCATCAAGATGTCTTTTAAGCGGCTCATAATATTTCACATTTTCGAGACGTATGAGACGCCGTCAGCCGACCTTTTCAGATACACATTGCTACGCATTCGTGTATTCGTGTGCATAGTGCATACCCCCCCCCCCCCCCCCCACAATCTGTCGCCAGAGTAAATGCAGCCAGCTGTTTGTGAGATGGGGACACTGTTACAAGCCGCTACACCTTCCACATACGTGATACGCGATGCTGTAACAGCAGCCCGTAGAATGGCAGGTTGCAAATGTAACATGTAACTTACAACGCTATACATGTTAGCGATATTGTGACGATATAGTGAGTTAGCGATATTGTATAGTGATTATATACAATGGCACACACGATATTGCAGTGATATTACATATACAGTGATTATACAGTTTATATTACATGTATTATTACAGTGATTATAAAGTTTATATTACATTTATTATTACAGTGATTATATTACAGATATTACGATATTATACAGTACAGTTGATTAACATACAGTTCATTAACAGCCCGTGATGAATCATTTGTGGTTCGTAGCATTATACAGGTTGAAACATATGAAAGACTATCATTCCAGCATTGGGTAGTGATCACACACTAATCCCGTTTGGTCCCGACTACAAAATACCCAGTCTGGCGACACAGACACCAAAATAACTGCAGCAAGAGTCGACTCCAAAATGACAGGCGGCCAGAGTCGGACCTAAAACAACAGAACACAGAGAGTCGTAGCAGCTGTTGTTGGGCAATTATCTGTGGAAAATAGGCGGGTTTACAGCATGGTATCACATATGCTCTGTAAGAGTACGAGTCTAACAAATCGATACGCACACCCACGAATGTGAATCGATTGCACATTAACAGAGTATAATATAATGAACAGTCCATACCACAGAGGATACCAAGGGATAATTATACCATACCAGGGTATCCACAATCACCCGAATGTCAAATAATCCATCTAAGATACGGAACACGTACAAATAACCGGTAAAAGAAGAACCAATGAACAGCTGCAAAGAGGAATGCTGAGTAGCAGCAAGTGAACACTTACTGTCTACGCAATACCACATATGCTGCTCACTTCCTCGTACCCTAACAAAACACCCACTGCAACCCTACGACCCGTGAAACACCGATCTGCGGGTATTCCGCCTCGGTGCCTCTCCTACCAAACCACCGCACGTGCGGAGTGCCGCACAGCGCCGCAGCTGGCTCGCCGGCGCACAAAACACCACACAACCGACCCCACAGCTGCGGCCGCCGTCACAGACCGAGGCGGCTCTGATCCGCGAGACGTGTCGAGACGCCGCGAAACGTGTCGAGACGCCGCGAGACGCCGCGAGACGCCGCGAGACGCCGCGAGACGCCGCGAGACGTCTCGGAGACAGCTCGGCGGTGCCGGTATGATGCGCTCCCGGCACCGAGCCGCCAGCCGTGAAGCGGGACTGCAGGGTGGGGAGGCCACCGTGGCGGAAGGGAAGGGGGCAGGAGGGATGTGGAGGCCACCGTGGCGGAAAGGAAGGGGGCAGGAGGGGTATGGAGGCAACCGTGGCGGAAGGGAAGGGGGCAGGAGGGATGTGGAGGCCACCGTGGCGGAAGGGAAGGGGGCAGGAGGGATGTGGAGGCCACCGTGGCGGAAGGGAAGGGGGCAGGAGGGTATGGAGGCAACCGTGGCGGAAGGGAAGGGGGCAGGAGGGATGTGAAGGCCACCGTGGCGGGAGGAAAGGGGCAGGAGGGATGTGGAGGCAACCGTGGCGGAAGGGAAGGGGCAGGGGGATGTGGAGGCCACCGTGTAGGGAGGGAAGGGGGCAGGAGGGATGTGGAGGCAACCGTGGCGGAAGAGAAGGGGGCAGGGGGGTGTGGAGGCAACCGTGACGGAAGGGAAGGGGGCAGGAGGGATGTGGAGGCCACCGTGGCGGAAGGGAAGGGGCAGGAGGGATGTGGAGGCAACCGTGGCGGAAGGGAAGGGGCAGGAGTGTGGGTTGAACGTGGGTGAGTCAGGGTACCGGCACGCGGCACAGCACCGCAGCGAAACGTGTTATCGTGATTATTGCTGTATTATGGCACGGAAGCTTGAAGGAACGGTGAGCGAGGATGAAGGGTGATAACAACTAAGGCGAACAATCTTTTTCAGAACTAGGTCGTATATATTGCAGCCAACAAAAATACCTTCTGCAAAGTGCTTTGATTCGTACAACAAGAACTAAGACACGAAACACTATTAAATGATCGTAAGCTTCTGATGTCCGAAGTCCAAACGCTTCTCGCAAGTAAAAACCCCGCGTGCTAATTTTTGTGTAACATGCACTCAAAAGCTGCACTTACTTGTGGAGCGAAATTGCTGGACATATTGCATGTCTGCCTACAGACACCTGGTTCTATTCTATTGCAACCGAGTACCGACTACGCTTAACGGAACGTACCCTATCGAAAATGCCTTTTTCTTCTATGACAAACCAGAAGACGTCGGTAATGCGTGCTAAGACTAGTAACAAGGGCCTCTAAACTCATACCACCGGCAGAACTCCTGGGAGTGAGCTACGAGTCAGCTTACATTTGTCACCAGGTTTAAAACACACAGCGCGCCTGTCAGGCTGAGGACCTGAGGACCTCCACGCCCGTCAGGCTGAGGCCTGCGCGCCTGTCAGGCTGAAAACATGCCCACCTCTCAGGCTGAGGGCGGCGCGTGCGGTGCGGTGGCTCCGTACCCCCCAGTAAGAAGCTGTCGGTCGTCAGGCAGCAGTCGGTGATTCTCTGCCCAGTGTCGGGCGCGGCGACCGATCCGGCGCGGCGGCTCGGCCGGCACTGTCTCCGTCCCCGAGGACCGGGGCACCACCGCCGCGCAGGAGATACACAGAGAGACGAGCAGCAGAAGACCGAATACGGAGACACACACGTAGTCTGAGGGAGAAGACGGGACAGAGTCACACGAGACAGCAGCAGGAGAGACAGAGAGACGAGCAGCAGCAGACCGAATACGGAGACACACACGTAGTCTGCGGGAGGAGACGGGACAGAGTCACACGAGACAGCAGCAGGAGACACAGAGAGACGAGCAGCAGCAGACCGAATACGGAGACACACACGTAGTCTGCGAGAGGAGATGGGACAGTCACACGAGGCAGCAGCAGGAGACACACAGAGAGACGAGCAGCAGAAGACCGAATATGGAGACACACACGTAGTCTGAGGGAGGAGACGGGACAGAGTCACACGAGACAGGCCAATCACGATATCCACAGCGAAGACTAGAATAAGCAAAATAAGACAACAAGAGACCGAAATCAGACAAAAGAGATCAAAATCAGACAAAAAGAGACCAAAATCAGACAAAAAGAGACAAAAATCAGACCAAAAAAAAAACGAATAGTAAAAACACACAAATAGATTACAGCAGCAAAGAGGAAAGGGAAAGACAAATAATAACCGATACGATTTATCGCAAGTTTCCAGCCATCGTCCGGTACTGACCCTGAGCGAGGAAGCGCATTTGCAGGATGGCGAATCTGAACTCTGCGTAGATGGCGCGCCGGAAGAGGTTGGATAAGATGTACACGGTCACTGAGCCGGTCAGCATGGCGAGACTGGCCGTCAGCCAGGCGGCTCCCAGGACGCAGCGGGTGAGCATGATGCACTGCGAACAACGGCGACAGGTCACAGGTGTGCGTGGGTGCGTGCGTGCGTGCGTGCGTGCGTGCGTGCGTGTGCGTGTGCGTGTGCGTGTGCGTGTGCGTGTGCGTGGGTGTGGGTGTGTGTGCGTGCGTGCGTGTGCGTGCGTGTGCGTGCGTGCGTGTGCGTGCGTGCGTGCGCGTGCGTGCGTGCGCGTGCGTGCGTGCGCGTGCGTGCGTGCGCGTGCGTGCGTGTGCGTGCGTGTGCGTGCGTGCGTGTGCGTGTGCGTGCGTGTGCGTGCGTGTGCGTGCGTGTGCGTGCGTGTGCGTGCGTGCGTGTGCGCGTGCGTGTGCGTGCGTGTGCGTGCGTGTGCGTGCGCGTGCGTGTGCGTGCGTGTGCGTGTGCGTGCGTGTGCGTGTGCGTGCGTGTGCGTGCGCGTGCGGATGCGTGTGTGCGTGTGTGCGTGTGTGCGTGTGTGCGTGTGTGCGTGTGTGCGTGTGTGTGTGTGTGTGTGTGTGTGTGTGTGTGTGTGTGTGTGTGTGTGTGTGTGTGTGTGTGTGTGTGTGTGTGTGTGTGTGTGTGTGTGTGTGTGTGTGTGTGTGTGTGTGTGTGTGTGTGTGTGTGTGTGTGTGTGTGTGTGTGTGTGTGTGTGTGTGTGTGTGTGTGTGTGTGTGTGTGTGTGTGTGTGTGTGTGTGTGTGTGTGTGTGTGTGTGTGTGTGTGTGTGTGTGTGTGTGTGTGTGTGTGTGTGTGTGTGTGTGTGTGTGTGTGTGTGTGTGTGTGTGTGTGTGTGTGTGTGTGTGTGTGTGTGTGTGTGTGTGTGTGTGTGTGTGTGTGTGTGTGTGTGACGTTTTTAATTTGACGGGAAAATAACACTTGACAGATATTTATCTTTAAAGCCTTCGAAAACCATAAATCTGAGAGCTTTCATAGATACATCCTTACATAGGTACATCCTTTGTGTTTTAAGCAGGGAAAAGACCGAAATATTGTTTCATGCTTTCGCCGATTTTTAATCTGTCGATCGGCTTAGCGGTTGAGCCACGCCGCATACTGGAGCATTGTCACAGCTGATGGGTTGAGGTATTACATGCTTCGCTGAATTGGTGTACTTACACGGGTTTAGCGTTATCGCTTATACATTCCTTGTCCAAAATATTTTCCAGGAACATGGTGGATTAATCTTCGATGGGTTTATAAAGCATTTACACTTGGTGACTTTATAACACCAACCAAATGAGTTCATCAGATACAACTTGCAGATGCATATACATTCATGGCATGATACAATGTCAATCATTCCATTTTATAAACACTCAACGCCGTCAGGCAAGACGATGCATTTGGGCACAAGAAGTACGTTCAACCGATACATATACCACAACCCGTCCGCACATGATATACTCCAAGAGCCCGAGTTAGCGACCAAGCCTATCAGTCACACCTGACAACTAAATATCACCTGCCGCTTCTAGCGCCAGTTCTTGACTACCGCTCACCCACGCGAGGCCGGGAATCATCACTCCATACTCACCCACGCGAGGCCGGGAATCATCACTTCATACTCACCCACGCGAGGCCGGGAATCATCACTTCATACTCACCCATTCGAGGCCGGGAATCATCACTTCATACTCACCCGCTCGAGGCCGGGAATCATCACTTCATACTCACCCGCTCGAGGCCGGGAATCATCACTTCATACTCACCCACGCGAGGCCGGGAATCATCACTTCATACTCACCCACGCGAGGCCGGGAATCATCACTTCTTACTCACCCACGCGAGGCCGGGAATCATCACTTCATACTCACCCACGCGAGGCCGGGAATCATCACTTCTTACTCACCCATTCGAGGCCGGGAATCGTCACTTCATACTCACCCATTCGAGGCCGGGAATCATCACTTCATACTCACCCGCTCGAGGCCGGGAATCATCACTTCATACTCACCCGCTCGAGGCCGGGAATCGTCACTTCATACTCACCCGCTCGAGGCCGGGAATCATCACTTCATACTCACCCGCTCGAGGCCGGGAATCATCACTTCATACTCACCCATTCGAGGCCGGGAATCGTCACTTCATACTCACTGATTCGAGGCCGGGAATCATCACTTCATACTCACTGATTCGAGGCCGGGAATCATCACTCCAAACTCACCCATTCGAGGCCGGAAATCATCACTTCATACTCACCCACGCGAGGCCGGGAATCGTCACTTCATACTCACCCGCTCGAGGCCGGGAATCATCACTTCATACTCACCCGCTCGAGGCCGGGAATCATCACTTCATACTCACCCATTCGAGGCCGGGAATCATCACTTCATACTCACCCATTCGAGGCCGGGAATCATCACTTCACACTCACCTATTCGAGGCCGGGAATCGTCACTTCATACTCACCCATTCGAGGCCGGAAATCGTCACTTCATACTCACCCATTCGAGGCCGGGAATCATCACTTCATACTCACCCGCTCGAGGCCGGGAATCATCACTTCATACTCACCCGCTCGAGGCCGGGAATCATCACTTCATACTCACCCACGCGAGGCCGGGAATCATCACTTCATACTCACCCATTCGAGGCCGGGAATCATCACTTCATACTCACCCATTCGAGGCCGGGAATCATCACTTCATACTCACCCATACGAGGCCGGAAATCATCACTTCATACTCACCCGCTCGAGGCCAGGAATCATCACTTCATACTCACCCGCTCGAGCCCGGGAATCATCACTCCAAACTCACCCATTCGAGGCCGGAAATCATCACTTCATACTCACCCATTCGAGGCCGGGAATCGTCACTTCATACTCACTGATTCGAGGCCGGGAATCATCACTTCATACTCACTGATTCGAGGCCGGGAATCATCACTCCAAACTCACCCATTCGAGGCCGGAAATCATCACTTCATACTCACCCACGCGAGGCCGGGAATCGTCACTTCATACTCACCCGCTCGAGGCCGGGAATCGTCACTTCATACTCACCCGCTCGAGGCCGGGAATCATCACTTCATACTCACCGATTCGAGGCCGGGAATCATCACTTCATACTCACCCACGCGAGGCCGGGAATCGCCACTTCATACTCACCCGCTCGAGGCCAGGAATCATCACTTCATACTCACCCATTCGAGGCCGGGAATCATCACTTCATACTCACCCGCTCGAGGCCAGGAATCATCACTTCATACTCACCCGCTCGAGGCCGGGAATCATCACTTCATACTCACCCGCTCGAGGCCGGGAATCATCACTTCATACTCACCCATTCGAGACCGGGAATCATCACTGCACACTCACCTATTCGAGGCCGGGAATCATCACTTCATACTCACCCGCTCGAGGCCGGGAATCATCACTTCATACTCACCCACGCGAGGCCGGGAATCATCACTTCATACTCACCCATTCGAGGCCGGGAATCATCACTTCATACTCACCCATTCGAGGCCGGGAATCATCACTTCATACTCACCCGCTCGAGGCCGGGAATCATCACTTCATACTCACCCATTCGAGGCCGGGAATCGTCACTTCATACTCACCCGCTCGAGGCCGGGAATCATCACTTCATACTCACCCATTCGAGGCCGGGAATCATCACTTCATACTCACCCATTCGAGGCCGGGAATCATCACTTCATACTCACCCACGCGAGGCCGGGAATCATCACTTCATACTTACCCATTCGAGGCCGGGAATCATCACTTCATACTCACCCATTCGAGGCCGGGAATCATCACTTCATACTCACCCGCTCGAGGCCAGGAATCATCACTTCATACTCACCCACGCGAGGCCGGGAATCATCACTTCATACTCACCCATTCGAGGCCGGGAATCATCACTTCATACTCACCCATTCGAGGCCGGGAATCATCACTTCATACTCACCCATTCGAGGCCGGGAATCATCACTTCATACTTACCCATTCGAGGCCGGGAATCATCACTTCATACTCACCCATTCGAGGCCGGGAATCATCACTTCATACTCACCCGCTCGAGGCCGGGAATCATCACTTCATACTCACCCATTCGAGGCCGGGAATCATCACTTCTTACTCACCCATTCGAGGCCGGGAATCGTCACTTCACACTCACCCATTCGAGGCCGGGAATCATCACTTCATACTCACCCGCTCGAGGCCGGGAATCATCACTTCATACTCACCCACGCGAGGCCGGGAATCATCACTTCATACTCACCCATTCGAGGCCGGGAATCATCACTTCATACTCACCCATTCGAGGCCGGGAATCATCACTTCATACTCACCCATTCGAGGCCGGGAATCATCACAACGAATGCCAGCGCCAGAGTGAGGAACACAAACGCTGGCCAGAATATGGCATCCGACATCAGGTCCTCTAGCTGAACTGGAGCACAGCACGGAGTGTGCGACTTGTCAGTTCTCAATCGAGTTAGCAGTCAGTCGGGTCGGTCGAGTCAGCTGAGTCAGTCGAGTCAGTCGAGTCAGCTGAGTCTGTCCAGTCAGTCGAGTTAGTCGAGTCAGCCGGGTTAGTCGAGTCAGTCGAGTCTGTCGAGTCAGTCGGGTTAGTCAAGTCAGTCGGGTTAGTCAAGTCAGTCGGGTTAGTCAAGTCTGTCGAGTCAGTCGAGTCAGTCGATTCAGCTGAGTCTGTCGAGTCAGTCGGGACGGTCGAGTCTGTCGAGTCAGTCGAGTCAGTCGAGTCTGTCGAGTCAGTCGAGTCTGTCGAGTCAGTCGAGTCAGTCGAGTCAGTCGAATATTGAATACTGAACCAAACAGGAAATCGATAGACACCCGTTTCAGCACATATAGTATCTCGCGAAACCCCGCAGAGCGCGCAATCCATCTGGTTCCGCGTAGTAGCTACGTTTTCATGACAGCTGGCATAAACTTAAGCTTTCACAACAGCCGCTAGATGGCACTGCCACCGCCGTCAGACTGCCAGCCTAACTACTCACGTTCGGGTATGAATAAGAATACAGCGCCGACAGTGAGGCCGAACAGGAGGGCCATTCCGATAGTCATCGAGTCGCGACTCCAGCCGCCGTCCGTCAGCTGACGGGCGTACCCCAGACCGGCGAGGAGACCGACGACGGCACCGATGGCCAGAGCGACTGCCGGCATACAGACGGGACAGGGGGGGGGGGGGGGGGGGGGGGTCAGTACCAGACCGGCGAGGAGACCGACGACGGCACCGATGGCCAGAGCCACTGCCGGAATACAGACGGGACAGGGGGGGGGGGGGGAGGGGAGTCAGTAAAACACCAGACCGATGAAGAGACCGAGGACGGCACCGATAGCCAGAGCCATTGCCGAACATTGGCCCGTTCCAGGTACCTCACCGTTGGACATGCCCCAGGTAACTCACCGTTTGGTTCCGTCCCAGGTAACTCACCATTGGGCCCTCACAAGCAACTCACCGTTGGGCCCTCACGAGCAACTCACCGTTGTCCTGTCCCAAGAAACCTACTGTTGACCTCGTCCTTGGTGAAGTTCACTGTTAATCCCATCCCAGGTAACTCGCCGCAGAATCCGCTACTTGCAACTCACCATTTCGTCCCAGTTAACTCACCATTTCGTCCCAGTTAACTCACCGTTGGACTAGTCCAAGGTAACCCACCGTCTCATCACGGGCAACTCACCGCTGTTCTCCCCGTTAACTCACCGTTGGGCTCGTCCCATACGACCAGCCGGAAGGTGAGCACGGTGAGCGCGGCCACCAGCACGGCGGTGGTGAGCAGCACGTTTAGCGCCAGCTCTGTAGCCGCCGCCGTCAGCATCAGCCCGCCGCACACCAACAGCAGAACTAAAGTCAGGTAGAAATACGGCGATACTGCCAACGGGGAAGGCGGAGGGATCAGATCTTGTCAATTTAGGTGGGATAAATGGCAGACAGGACCTGTTTAGAACGCGACAGACAGATTCGTCTCAGGCTAAACTGGAGCAGGCGGATACACCAACGCGTTTTAAGCCATCAAAGTTTATAAATGTTAATGATATGAATTTAAAACGTCCAATCACAGATACACAAACGTGTTGTATGTGACCACACCTAAAAGAAACACCCAAAAACTAGGTAGACCATCGCTCTGCCGTGCAAAGGAAGAACAACGTATGTCAATCGACGAAAACCGTGACATACATGGTTCTTCTTTTGCACGGCAGCACTGTCCAAGCATCACGGATCACCATGCCTCATAAACACGCAGTTGTGACGAATATAAAGACAAAGCTACACACAAATATATACCTACACACAGTTAGTGACCGGGCGGTGACGAGAAAGGACAAAAGTAAGAGAAGTCAGACGTATCCACGACTTACCCTCTGGCGGACACTCTGGGTCGTCACTGCCGAACACCGGACAGCCGTGCAGCACGGCCGGGACGTAGGCGGCGGCGGCGGCGGGCGCGCGGCCGGGCACCACGCCGGTCACGACGACGCCGTACACCACCGTGTACCCGCGGTACAGCGCGAACGTGTACCGCAGGGGGAACATCAGGTCACGCCCAGACACCTGCGGCACACAGGGAGATCAGGTACGGTGCCGTTCGGCGCGGTGTATGTCTCTGTGGGGTGCTGGACTGTGGACACCAGCGATCGAAGTCGCCGAAAGATGGCCAAGCTAGACAAACTAAAATGAATTGATGCAGCTGAAAATGTGCGCGTTGTTCGCGTATGGATAGTTTCAGCCTATTGCCTAACTTAAAAACTGTTCGAGACCCCACGTTCACGAGTGTCCTGCAAAAATACATAGCGCTGCCGCAGACGAAGAATGACGTACATGTCGTATCCATATTTATCACCCAGCGCATAACTCGGAAACCGTTCCAGGATTTGCTCTCCTTCAAAATGGCCAGTAAGAAGCAGAATCAAACAAGTTAAACACAAGAAATCCAACCTCATTCCAACCGGTCTGCAGCTGATATACAGCTACATCATCACGCGCAGCACTCACCGGGTACGCGTTCTTCCGCATGTCCGCGGGCTGCAGCATGCCTGCGATGGCCTGCTTGAAGGCGGAGTAGTCGGTACGCAGCTCGTGGGTGGGGTACATGACGTACGCGTTGTACTCCATGACGCCCCGCGCTGCGTTACATGTGAAGGCCACACTCCTGCGTACAGAGCCAACACGACAGCATTGGAGATCAGTTGCCTTGCAGGGCACCCTATAGTGTGCTATAGTGTGGGTGGATATCACCCACACTTTTGACGTGAGAAAAGATAGAGGTGCGTTTGACTGAAGGTGTTGCATAGTTTTCGAAATGGAATTAATCGTTGAATAAATTCGGACCAGATAGATATTAGTCCAAAAAAGAAAATATAAATGATGTCCATCTCATCTATCTCATTAACAAATGAAACCAGCACTCCACACTGAAAACAAACATCATTAAACAAAATAATCCCCAAATCACAGCTGCCATGTGTAACATAAATCTTCTGGAGGGATATTGGAGAGCAAGGATCCCCACCGACCTGTTAATGCCGAGCTGCGCTCTGGGCACGGTGAAGAAGCTGTAGGCGTCGTGCGCCGTCTTCACACGGAAAAAAGGTGCGTCGGGCACCTCTTCCATCTGACTGCAGCCACCAGGTACCGGCGCTGCGGGGGGTGGGCAGCACAGGTCGCCAGTCAGGGCCTAGATGAGATGCCTACACATTGGGAGCTTTGAGACAACTTAGGACCAGCGTGAGATACAACTCTGTATCGTCGCCAGGTTGTCAGATGTTGCGAGCACTGCGCCATAGCCAGTCGTGTAAAACAGACATCAATAGGTGGACGAGGCTGTAATAGAGCGGTAGGTAGGTGCCGCACTGCATCCACCGCCCCTCACTCACTGTATTCTGGCATCCACCGCCCCCTCACTCACTGTATTCTGACACCCACCGCCCCTCACTCACTGTATTCTGGCATCCACCGCCCCCTCACTCACTGTATTCTGACACCCACCCCCCTCACTCACTGTATTCTGGCATCCACCCCCTCACTCACTGTATTCTGGCATCCACCGCCCCCTCACTCACTGTATTCTGACACCCACCCCCCTCACTCACTGTATTCTGGCATCCCCCTCACTCACTGTATTCTGGCATCCACCGCCCCCTCACTCACTGTATTCTGACACCCACCCCCCTCACTCACTGTATTCTGGCATCCACCCCCTCACTCACTGTATTCTGGCATCCACCGCCCCCTCACTCACTGTATTCTGACACCCACCCCCCTCACTCACTGTATTCTGGCATCCACCCCCTCACTCACTGTATTCTGGCATCCACCGCCCCCTCACTCACTGTATTCTGACACCCACCCCCCTCACTCACTGTATTCTGGCATCCACCCCCTCACTCACTGTATTCTGGCATCCACCGCCCCTCACTCACTGTATTCTGGCATCCACCGCCCCTCACTCACTGTATTCTGGCATCCACCGCCCCTCACTCACTGTATTCTGGCATCCCCCTCACTCACTGTATTCTGGCATCCACCGCCCCCTCACTCACTGTATTCTGGCATCCACCCCCCTCACTCACTGTATTCTGGCATCCACCCCCTCACTCACTGTATTCTGGCATCCACCGCCCCCTCACTCACTGTATTCTGACACCCACCCCCCTCACTCACTGTATTCTGGCATCCACCCCCTCACTCACTGTATTCTGGCATCCACCGCCCCTCACTCACTGTATTCTGGCATCCACCGCCCCTCACTCACTGTATTCTGGCATCCCCCTCACTCACTGTATTCTGGCATCCACCGCCCCCTCACTCACTGTATTCTGGCATCCACCGCCCCCTCACTCACTGTATTCTGGCATCCACCGCCCCTCACTCACTGTATTCTGGCATCCACCGCCCCCTCACTCACTGTATTCTGGCATCCACCGCCCCCTCACTCACTGTATTCTGGCACCCACCCCCTCACTCACTGTATTCTGGCATCCCCCTCACTCACTGTATTCTGGCATCCACCGCCCCCTCACTCACTGTATTCTGGCATCCACTACCCCCTCACTCACTGTATTCTGGCATCCACCGCCCCCTCACTCACTGTATTCTGGCATCCACCGCCCCTCACTCACTGTATTCTGGCATCCACCGCCCCCTCACTCACTGTATTCTGGCATCCACCGCCCCCTCACTCACTGTATTCTGGCATCCACCGCCCCCTCACTCACTGTATTCTGGCATCCACCGCCCCTCACTCACTGTATTCTGGCATCCACCGCCCCCTCACTCACTGTATTCTGGCATCCACCGCCCCCTCACTCACTGTATTCTGGCATCCACCGCCCCCTCACTCACTGTATTCTGACACCCACCCCCCTCACTCACTGTATTCTGGCATCCACCCCCTCACTCACTGTATTCTGACACCCACCCCCCTCACTCACTGTATTCTGGCATCCACCGCCCCCTCACTCACTGTATTCTGACACCCACCCCCCTCACTCACTGTATTCTGGCATCCACCGCCCCCTCACTCACTGTATTCTGGCATCCACCGCCCCTCACTCACTGTATTCTGGCACCCACCCCCCTCACTCACTGTATTCTGGCATCCACCGCCCCCTCACTCACTGTATTCTGGCATCCATCCCCCCTCACTCACTGTATTCTGGCATCCACCGCCCCCTCACTCACTGTATTCTGGCATCATCCCCCTCACTCACTGTATTCTGGCATCCACCGCCCCCTCACTCACTGTATTCTGGCATCCACCGCCCCCTCACTCACTGTATTCTGGCATCCATCGCCCCTCACTCACTGTATTCTGGCATCCACCGCCCCTCACTCACTGTATTCTGGCATCCACCACCCTTCACTCACTGTATTCTGACATCCACCGCCCCCTCACTCACTGTATTCTGGCATCCACCGCCCCCTCACTCACTGTATTCTGGTATCCACCGCCCCCTCACTCACTGTATTCTGGCATCCACCGCCCCTCACTCACTGTATTCTGGCATCCATCGCCCCTCACTCACTGTATTCTGGCATCCACTACCCCCTCACTCACTGTATTCTGGCATCCACCGCCCCCTCACTCACTGTATTCTGACACCCACCGCCCCCTCACTCACTGTATTCTGGCATCCACCGCCCCCTCACTCACTGTATTCTGGCATCCACCGCCCCTCACTCACTGTATTCTGGCATCCACTACCCCCTCACTCACTGTATTCTGGCATCCACCGCCCCCTCACTCACTGTATTCTGACACCCACCGCCCCCTCACTCACTGTATTCTGGCATCCACCGCCCCCTCACTCACTGTATTCTGGCATCCACCGCCCCCTCACTCACTGTATTCTGGCATCCACCGCCCCCTCACTCACTGTATTCTGACACCCACCGCCCCCTCACTCACTGTATTCTGGCATCCACCGCCCCCTCACTCACTGTATTCTGGCATCCACCGCCCCCTCACTCACAGTACTCTGGCATCCACCGCCCCCTCACTCACTGTATTCTGACATCCATCGCCTCACTCACTGTATTCTGGCATCCACCGCCCCTCACTCACTGTATTCTGGCATCCACTACCCCCTCACTCACTGTATTCTGGCATCCACCGCCCCCTCACTCACTGTATTCTGGCATACACCGCCCCCTCACTCACTGTATTCTGGCATCCACCGCCCCCTCACTCACTGTATTCTGGCATCCACCGCCCCTCACTCACTGTATTCTGGCATCCACCGCCCCTCACTCACTGTATTCTGACATCCACCGCCCCTCATTCACTGTATTCTGGCATCCACCGCCCCTCACTCACTGTATTCTGACATCCACCGCCCCTCACTCACTGTATTCTGGCATCCACCGCCCCTCACTCACTGTATTCTGGCATCCACCGCCCCTCACTCACTGTATTCTGGCATCCACCGCCCCCTCACTCACTGTATTCTGGCATCCACCGCCCCTCACTCACTGTATTCTGGCATCCACCGCCCCCTCACTCACTGTATTCTGGCATCCACCGCCCCCTCACTCACTGTATTCTGGCATCCACCGCCCCTCACTCACTGTATTCTGGCATCCACCGCCCCCTCACTCACTGTATTCTGGCATCCACCGCCCCCTCACTCACTGTATTCTGGCATCCACCGCCCCCTCACTCACTGTATTCTGGCATCCACCGCCCCTCACTCACTGTATTCTGGCATCCACCGCCCCCTCACTCACTGTATTCTGGCATCCACCGCCCCCTCACTCACTGTATTCTGGCATCCACCGCCCCCTCACTCACTGTATTCTGGCATCCACCGCCCCTCACTCACTGTATTCTGGCATCCACCGCCCCTCACTCACTGTATTCTGGCATCCACCGCCCCCTCACTCACTGTATTCTGGCATCCACCGCCCCCTCACTCACTGTATTCTGGCATCCACCGCCCCTCACTCACTGTATTCTGGCATCCACCGCCCCTCACTCACTGTATTCTGGCATCCACCGCCCCCTCACTCACTGTATTCTGGCATCCACCGCCCCTCACTCACTGTATTCTGGCATCCACCGCCCCCTCACTCACTGTATTCTGGCATCCACCGCCCCTCACTCACTGTATTCTGGCATCCACCGCCCCCTCACTCACTGTATTCTGGCATCCACCGCTCCCTCACTCACTGTATTCTGGCATCCACCGCCCCCTCACTCACTGTATTCTGACATCCATCGCCCCTCACTCACTGTATTCTGGCATCCACCGCCCCTCACTCACTGTATTCTGGCATCCACTACCCCCTCACTCACTGTATTCTGGCATCCACCGCCCCTCACTCACTGTATTCTGGCATCCACTACCCCCTCACTCACTGTATTCTGGCATCCACCGCCCCTCACTCACTGTATTCTGGCATCCACTACCCCCTCACTCACTGTATTCTGGCATCCACCGCCCCTCACTCACTGTATTCTGGCATCCACTACCCCCTCACTCACTGTATTCTGGCATCCACCGCCCCTCACTCACTGTATTCTGGCATCCACCGCCCCCTCACTCACTGTATTCTGGCATCCACCGCCCCCTCACTCACTGTATTCTGGCATCCACCGCCCCCTCACTCACTGTATTCTGGCATCCACCGCCCCTCACTCACTGTATTCTGGCATCCACTACCCCCTCACTCACTGTATTCTGGCATCCACCGCCCCCTCACTCACTGTATTCTGGCATCCACCGCCCCCTCACTCACTGTATTCTGGCATCCACCGCCCCCTCACTCACTGTATTCTGGCATCCACCGCCCCTCACTCACTGTATTCTGGCATCCACCGCCCCCTCACTCACTGTATTCTGGCACCCACCCCCTCACTCACTGTATTCTGGCATCCACCGCCCCTCACTCACTGTATTCTGGCATCCACTACCCCCTCACTCACTGTATTCTGGCATCCACCGCCCCCTCACTCACTGTATTCTGGCATCCAACGCCCCCTCACTCACTGTATTCTGGCATCCACCGCCCCTCACTCACTGTATTCTGGCATCCAACGCCCCCTCACTCACTGTATTCTGACATCCATCGCCCCTCACTCACTGTATTCTGGCATCCACCGCCCCTCACTCACTGTATTCTGGCATCCACCGCTCCCTCACTCACTGTATTCTGGCATCGCCCCTCACTCACTGTATTCTGGCACCCACCCCCTCACTCACTGTATTCTGGCATCCACCGCCCCTCACTCACTGTATTCTGGCATCCACTACCCCCTCACTCACTGTATTCTGGCATCCACCGCCCCCTCACTCACTGTATTCTGGCATCCACCGCCCCCTCACTCACTGTATTCTGGCACCCACCCCCTCACTCACTGTATTCTGGCATCCACCGCCCCTCACTCACTGTATTCTGGCATCCACTACCCCCTCACTCACTGTATTCTGGCATCCACCGCCCCCTCACTCACTGTATTCTGGCATCCACCGCCCCCTCACTCACTGTATTCTGGCATCGCCCCTCACTCACTGTATTCTGGCATCCACTACCCCCTCACTCACTGTATTCTGGCATCCACCGCCCCTCACTCACTGTATTCTGGCATCCACCGCCCCCTCACTCACTGTATTCTGGCATCCACCGCCCCCTCACTCACTGTATTCTGGCATCCACTACCCCCTCACTCACTGTATTCTGGCATCCACCGCCCCCTCACTCACTGTATTCTGGCATCCACCGCCCCCTCACTCACTGTATTCTGGCATCGCCCCTCACTCACTGTATTCTGGCATCCACTACCCCCTCACTCACTGTATTCTGGCATCCACCGCCCCTCACTCACTGTATTCTGGCATCCACCGCCCCCTCACTCACTGTATTCTGGCATCCACCGCCCCCTCACTCACTGTATTCTGGCATCCACTACCCCCTCACTCACTGTATTCTGGCATCCACCGCCCCTCACTCACTGTATTCTGGCATCCACCGCCCCCTCACTCACTGTATTCTGGCATCCACCGCCCCCTCACTCACTGTATTCTGGCATCCACCGCCCCTCACTCACGGTATTCTGGCATCCACTACCCCCTCACTCACTGTATTCTGGCATCCACCGCCCCCTCACTCACTGTATTCTGGCATACACCGCCCCCTCACTCACTGTATTCTGGCATCCACTACCCCCTCACTCACTGTATTCTGGCATCCACCGCCCCCTCACTCACTGTATTCTGGCATCCACCGCTCCCTCACTCACTGTATTCTGGCATCCACCGCCCCTCACTCACGGTATTCTGGCATCCACTACCCCCTCACTCACTGTATTCTGGCATCCACCGCCCCCTCACTCACTGTATTCTGGCATACACCGCCCCCTCACTCACTGTATTCTGGCATCCACCGCCCCCTCACTCACTGTATTCTGGCATACACCGCCCCCTCACTCACTGTATTCTGGCATCCACCGCCCCCTCACTCACTGTATTCTGGCATCTACCGCCCCTCACTCACTGTATTCTGGCATCCACTACCCCCTCACTCACTGTATTCTGGCATCCACCGCCCCCTCACTCACTGTATTCTGACACCCACCCCCCTCACTCACTGTATTCTGGCATCCACCGCCCCCTCACTCACTGTATTCTGGCATACACCGCCCCCTCACTCACTGTATTCTGGCATCCACTACCCCCTCACTCACTGTATTCTGGCATCCACCGCCCCCTCACTCACTGTATTCTGGCATCCACCGCTCCCTCACTCACTGTATTCTGGCATCCACCGCCCCTCACTCACTGTATTCTGGCATCCACCGCCCCCTCACTCACTGTATTCTGGCATCCACTACCCCCTCACTCACTGTATTCTGGCATCCACCGCCCCCTCACTCACTGTATTCTGGCATCCACCGCCCCCTCACTCACTGTATTCTGGCATCCACCGCCCCTCACTCACTGTATTCTGGCATCCACCGCCCCCTCACTCACTGTATTCTGGCATCCACCGCCCCTCACTCACTGTATTCTGGCATCCACTACCCCCTCACTCACTGTATTCTGGCATCACCCCCTCACTCACTGTATTCTGGCATCCATCGCCCCTCACTCACTGTATTCTGGCATCCACCGCCCCCTCACTCACTGTATTCTGGCATCCACCGCCCCCTCACTCACTGTATTCTGGCATCCACCGCCCCTCACTCACTGTACTCTGGCATCCACCGCCCCTCACTCACTGTATTCTGGCATCCCCCTCACTCACTGTATTCTGACATCCATCGCCCCTCACTCACTGTATTCTGGCATCCACCGCCCCTCACTCACTGTATTCTGGCATCCCCCTCACTCACTGTATTCTGGCATCCACCGCCCCTCACTCACTGTATTCTGGCATCCCCCCTCACTCACTGTATTCTGGCATCCATCGCCCCTCACTCACTGTATTCTGGCATCCCCCCTCACTCACTGTATTCTGGCATCCACCGCCCCTCACTCACTGTATTCTGGCATCCCCCCTCACTCACTGTATTCTGGCATCCACCGCCCCTCACTCACTGTATTCTGACATCCATCAATCAATCAATCAATCAGTGTATTAAAAACCATCCACGAGGTGGCTATTCTGGTTTCATGTCAGTGCTACAAATAATATACAAAATACGATAAAAACGAGTACACTTCACTACACTACATCGGTAAAATCACACTTCGCATAGCGGTCTTAAAACCATCCAATGAATGGGCGGCACAAGCTTGTGGTGGCAGGCGGTTCCAGACAACTGCAGCCCGATACGAAAAAGCCTTCTGAGAGGCGGTCAATCTGCACTTGTGCAGGTGGAGGCTACCTCGATCAGAGGCGCGCGTCTCGCGCGTGGAAACAGCGGCACGTGGGGTGAACATAGCGCGTATCTGGGGTGGCGCTCCCTCCTCTCTGAGCGCCTTAAACACCTTTACGGCGTCGCGGCGCGCCACCAGGGTCTCGATCTTCGGCCATGCTAAAGAATTTAGAGCCTGGGTTATATGATCATGCTTTTTGAGTCCTGCGACGATACGAGCGGCAAAGTTTATCAGTTTTTGGATTTTGACCAGTTGACCCTTGGTCGCCCCTCCCCACACGCACAGGCAGTACGTGATATGTGGGAACACGTACGCCTGAATTATAATTTTAAGGGCTTCTGAGGTGAAGTAATGCCGAACTTTGTACAGAGAGACGAGGATACCGTTACATTTTTTGGAGACACTCGAGACATGCGCGTCCCATGACAGACCACGGTCCACCACGACGCCGAGGATTTTGATGCTGGTCGAGGCCTGCACCTCGGAACCATTTAATTCAAACCGAAATTTTTCCGTTTTTGCCAAATTTTTCTTTGAGCCAACAAGCATGAAAGCAGTTTTCTTCGCGTTCATTTTGAGAGAGTTAGAATCAAACCAAGACTGGAGCTCACGCAAGGTGAGCTCCAGTCTAATTTTTAGCCCGGCGAGACCAGGTCCGTCAGGGGACGCGCAGTCAACGTGCACGGTGTCGTCAGCGTAGGAGATGAGGCGGCCATGGGTCAAATATTCATATAAATCGTTTGTGAACAAAATGAACAAGACTGGACCAATAATCGAGCCCTGGGGCACACCACAAGTCACGGGACAAGTCAACCGTCCACCACGCACCATCTGCCTTCGGCCGCTCAAATAACTCCTAAACCAGTCCACGTCATTTACACCATACCATGACAATTTTGTGAGGAGGAGGCCGTGGTCGACGCTGTCGAACGCCTTCGAGAGGTCCATCGTCGTTACCGACGATACAAGGCCTTCGTCGATGTTGGTGACCAGGCGCTCGACAGCGGCGAGCACGGCGTTCTCTGTTGAATGGCGAGATCTGTATGCATATTGGGATGAATGCAGAAGCCCTGTGATGTTTAAAAACTCGGTCAGTTGTGTACAAATTACTTTTTCTAAAATTTTAGACAAAAAACTAAGCAAAGAAATCGGTCTATAATCGGACGGAACGGCAGGGTCACGTGACTTTGGGATGGGAACAATACATGCAGTTTTCCAGCTATCAGGGAACACTTTGGTGACGATTGACATATTTATAAGTTTTAGCAGATGTGGGCCGATAACTGGGAAACACTCGCGCACAGCCTGAAGTGGCACCTCGTCCAGACCAACAGCTCACGACGCGCGCATACGTCGGATGCACCGGGAGAGCCCCGGAAGCGTCACCGGTCGGAAGGAGAAGCTGGCTGCGCAGACGGTGGGTGGTCTGGGCCTCTTGCTGCCGTCGATGACTGCGCTCCGCAGGTCGGTGGCAATGCGGGTTCCCACGGATGATAAATGGCGGTTGAGCTCGTCCGCAGCCGTTTCGGCGTTCTCAGGGCTCGCCACAGATGCACTCCCGGCCGGCGGCGAGGTTGCAACGGCAAACCTCTTGAAGGTCGGCCAGAAGCGACGGTGGCCACCAGACGCCATCTCCCCACACAGAAACTCACGCCTGCTCGAGATGAGGCGGCTCTTGACGTGATTGCGAAGTCTGGTGAAGTCTGCCCTTGCCTCTGGTGTACGCAGACACAGCCAGGTGTCGCGGGCGCTGTCCCGCTCAGCCATCAGCGCTCGCAGGGACGGGTCGTCGGTCAGCCAGGGGCAGTGCGGCTTCAGCGCCATCGCCCCTCACTCACTGTATTCTGGCATCGCCCTTCACTCACTGTATTCTGGCATCCACCGCCCCTCACTCACTGTATTCTGACATCCACCGCCCCTCACTCACTGTATTCTGGCATCCACCGCCCCTCACTCACTGTATTCTGGCATCCACCACCCCTCACTCACTGTATTCTGGCATCCACCGCCCCCTCACTCACTGTATTCTGACATCCACCGCCCCTCACTCACTGTATTCTGACATCCACCGCCCCTCACTCACTGTATTCTGGCATCCATCGCCCCTCACTCACTGTATTCTGGCATCCACCGCCCCTCACTCACTGTATTCTGGCATCCACCCCCCTCACTCACAGTACTCTGGCATCCATCGCCCCTCACTCACTGTATTCTGGCATCCACCGCCCCTCACTCACTGTATTCTGACATCCACCGCCCCTCACTCACTGTATTCTGACATCCATCGCCCCTCACTCACTGTATTCTGGCATCCATCGCCCCTCACTCACTGTATTCTGACATCCAACGCCCCCTCACTCACTGTATTCTGACATCCATCGCCCCTCACTCACTGTATTCTGGCATCCATCGCCCCTCACTCACTGTATTCTGACATCCATCGCCCCTCACTCACTGTATTCTGGCATCCACCGCCCCTCACTCACTGTATTCTGGCATCCACCGCCCCTCACTCACTGCATTCTGGCACCCACCTCCCTCACTCACTGTATTCTGGCATCCACTGCCCCTCACTCACTGTATTCTGGCATCCCCCCTCACTCACTGTATTCTGGCATCCCCCCTCACTCACTGTATTCTGGCATCCACCGCCCCTCACTCACTGTATTCTGGCATCCCCCCTCACTCACTGTATTCTGGCATCGCCCCTCACTCACTGTATTCTGGCAACCCCCCCCCCCTCACTCACTGTATTCTGGCATCCCCCTCACTCACTGTATTCTGGCATCCACCGCCCCTCACTCACTGTATTCTGGCATCCACCCCCCTCACTCACAGTACTCTGGCATCCATCGCCCCTCACTCACTGTATTCTGGCACCCACCGCCCCTCACTCACTGTATTCTGGCATCCACCGCCCCTCACTCACTGTATTCTGGCATCCACCACCCCTCACTCACTGCATTCTGGCACCCACCCCCCTCACTCACTGTATTCTGGCATCCACTGCCCCTCACTCACTGTATTCTGGCATCCCCCTCACTCACTGTATTCTGGCATCCACCGCCCCTCACTCACTGTATTCTGGCATCCCCCCTCACTCACTGTATTCTGGCATCGCCCCTCACTCACTGTATTCTGGCAACCCCCCTCACTCACTGTATTCTGGCATCCCCTCACTCACTGTATTCTGGCATCCACCGCCCCTCACTCACTGTATTCTGACATCCACCGCCCCTCACTCACTGTATTCTGGCATCGCCCTTCACTCACTGTATTCTGGCATCCACCGCCCCTCACTCACTGTATTCTGACATCCACCGCCCCTCACTCACTGTATTCTGGCATCCACCGCCCCTCACTCACTGTATTCTGGCATCCACCACCCCTCACTCACTGTATTCTGGCATCCACCGCCCCCTCACTCACTGTATTCTGACATCCACCGCCCCTCACTCACTGTATTCTGACATCCACCGCCCCTCACTCACTGTATTCTGGCATCCATCGCCCCTCACTCACTGTATTCTGGCATCCACCGCCCCTCACTCACTGTATTCTGGCATCCACCCCCCTCACTCACAGTACTCTGGCATCCATCGCCCCTCACTCACTGTATTCTGGCATCCACCGCCCCTCACTCACTGTATTCTGACATCCACCGCCCCTCACTCACTGTATTCTGACATCCATCGCCCCTCACTCACTGTATTCTGGCATCCATCGCCCCTCACTCACTGTATTCTGACATCCAACGCCCCCTCACTCACTGTATTCTGACATCCATCGCCCCTCACTCACTGTATTCTGGCATCCATCGCCCCTCACTCACTGTATTCTGACATCCATCGCCCCTCACTCACTGTATTCTGGCATCCACCGCCCCTCACTCACTGTATTCTGGCATCCACCGCCCCTCACTCACTGCATTCTGGCACCCACCCCCCTCACTCACTGTATTCTGGCATCCACTGCCCCTCACTCACTGTATTCTGGCATCCCCCCTCACTCACTGTATTCTGGCATCCCCCCTCACTCACTGTATTCTGGCATCCACCGCCCCTCACTCACTGTATTCTGGCATCCCCCCTCACTCACTGTATTCTGGCATCGCCCCTCACTCACTGTATTCTGGCAACCCCCCCCCCCTCACTCACTGTATTCTGGCATCCCCCTCACTCACTGTATTCTGGCATCCACCGCCCCTCACTCACTGTATTCTGGCATCCACCCCCCTCACTCACAGTACTCTGGCATCCATCGCCCCTCACTCACTGTATTCTGGCACCCACCGCCCCTCACTCACTGTATTCTGGCATCCACCGCCCCTCACTCACTGTATTCTGGCATCCACCACCCCTCACTCACTGCATTCTGGCACCCACCCCCCTCACTCACTGTATTCTGGCATCCACTGCCCCTCACTCACTGTATTCTGGCATCCCCCTCACTCACTGTATTCTGGCATCCACCGCCCCTCACTCACTGTATTCTGGCATCCCCCCTCACTCACTGTATTCTGGCATCGCCCCTCACTCACTGTATTCTGGCAACCCCCCTCACTCACTGTATTCTGGCATCCCCCTCACTCACTGTATTCTGGCATCCACCGCCCCTCACTCACTGTATTCTGGCATCCACCCCCCTCACTCACAGTACTCTGGCATCCATCGCCCCTCACTCACTGTATTCTGGCACCCACCGCCCCTCACTCACTGTATTCTGGCATCCACCGCCCCTCACTCACTGTATTCTGGCATCCATCGCCCCTCACTCACTGTATTCTGGCATCCATCGCCCCTCACTCACTGTATTCTGGCATCCACCGCCCCTCACTCACTGTATTCTGGCAGCAGTGTGATGGCCACCAGGACGATGCCGTTCTCGTCACCAGAGTTAGTGACAGTGACTGTGGCGGCCGTCTGTCGCTTCTCCAGACGGGTCACCAGGCCGACATGTGGGCCCGCCACCGCCTCCGGTCCGCTGCCGTCGGCGGCCGTCTGCTGCAGCGTCACGGCGCCTCGCTGCACGTGCGCCTGCACCAGCACCAGCTGGGCGGGGGCTGGGATGTCGCTGACGCTCAGCTGGTGGCTGGCCCCAGCAGCCAGAGGCAGGTCCACCAGTGCCGGGAACCAGGGCTGAGTCAAGTTCTGGGGAATGCCATCTGTGCAGGGAGGGGGGGGGGGGGGAGGGGAGGACACGGTGATAGGGATTACATGGTGATCCAGCACAGTTCAGAGGTGATAAAGAGCTATTATATGAGTTCAAAAACGTGAGGTAATAACTTCTTTTTTTCTTCTTTTTAAAAAAATAATTAGTCCGACTGTTTTTGTATGGATGGACTTCCGAGGTCAGGACCCACGCTAAGCAGAGCTTGTTGCGCGGGTCCTGACCTCACCACCCGATCGCGCAATTCCTGTTGGCCGGTAGAATTTAGAGACGAAAGTTTTACGTGTCCAACATACCTGGACACATATGTAGTTTACTTTACTTTCATGAACTTATAAATTAACACAAATTTGGCCTAATAAAAATATCTGAAAAATGAGCAAAGATGAACTACTTACCAATTGTTAACCCACTGCTGTGGGTAAAGAGAGATAAAATGAAGACATATTTTATATTTGCTGCCATGGCCCTTTGTTGATACCTGGAATTACACCAAAACATACATGGTAACATAAATGATACAGATGAAGAAAATAGATCATATCATTAGTTGTCACAATATTAAATAATTTGCATATCATAATATCTTGCATCAGAATTTCATAACAATACTTGCCCAGAGATTAGATATCAAATCCAAAAGCAAGCAACATATTTCACTACAACATTGCATTAACTGACTTTTTGATGTGCTGATTCCAAATAAGATAGGTACACATTTCAATTTGTGGTGCAAATAAGCCATTATGGTATAATCACAGGCAGACTGGTTATTGATTCACCTTTTTTTAAAGGGATTCATTTTGGAATATGAATGATTCAGTCACTGTTTGATTCATGGATCACCATTTTGAGAAATGATTCTTTCCGATTAAAAGAATCAGAACATTTTTTTATCAAATCACATTTGACTCACCATTGAAATAGCATTGCACAGCCTTTGTATTCAATCAGCCTTGTTTCTATGTTGGTTTTAATTCAATCATGATTCATGAATAAACAAATCTGGTGGTGAATCAATTCTTCTTTGATTCAAAGGATTTTGATTGAACGATTCCAAATGATATAGGCGCCTACCTTCACTTAAATTACTTTTGCCAATTTTTCAATTTGACATTTATAACGATGACTGTCACCTCACTCTTCCCCAGTGAGGGTAATCAGAGGGAAAAAAGATGAGTTAAGATGATATAAATCTGAGTTTTACCTAAGGCTGTTCCAAGTAAATAAAATAAACAGACAAAGAGGATAGGATGCTATATCAATCTCAGCCTGTATAATTATGCTATCTTCACAAAAACAATACCTACAGAAAACCTTGAACTCTTTGAACTCCACCTTTGTAGTGAGTGACTGAACACAGATGGTGATTGAATCATTCAGATTCCAAAAAGAATCATGATTGAATAATTCCCAAAAATTTGAATCAATAACAAGTCTGTGTGCAGGGCTGGTCATTGCCTTTGTTGTTGTCCTAGCTTACCTTCAGACTGAGACTGATGTGTTTCTGGGCGAACTCACCTGTTGAACTCACCTGCTATGTTTCCCTGTCCCTGCCCACTGCCTGAGGAGGGGAAGGAAACCTTGTAGGACAGAGACGCTGCAACTCCCTATAGGAGATTGTTCACCAGAGACATGACATGCAGGCGAGGGAGTTGGAATAGTGTGTCTACTGAGAGATTGGTGGGAAAATGGACAAATGGTTTTGAGTCATGACTAAGGGAGCAACTCAATCCGATGTCGTATGGTACCTACCAGTGGAGCAAATGTTCAACATTGGATAGCGGAGACCTTGCATGAGTGTTCAGGCGAGATATTCATGTAGACAACTCCCTAAGACCATTGACAGGGACAACTTGAACTCGGCAATAGAAGTTGAGCTGACTGCCCAGTCAGGCAGGCAGTTCCAATCATTCATGACTCACTCAGAGAAGAAGCATGCTCTGGTGTCAAGCTGGTATCGGCAGGCCCTGATTTTAAACCTGTTGCCACAAGTATGATGGTCAGTGGTGGTGCCCCAGATGTTTGATTGATTTATTGGGCAAAGTCTGTGGAAGATTTTCCAACATTTGATCAGGTCTGCACGCAATAGCCTGCCTTTAACAGAATACAGGTTAAGAGATCTGAGTCGTTCTCCTTATTCCTTGTTTTCAAGGCCCTCGGTGTGGCGAGTCCAGAGATTATCTGACTTACATAACTTACCATAGATATCTTGAACTTACCCACGATGGCCAGCAGCGAACCCCACGTCCTTGCACGGTCCTTGGAAGTCCTTGAATATAATAGAATAGTCCTTAGGAAAGCAGCAGCGACGCGGTCAGACCGAAGGACAAATGCAAATTGAAATATAAACAAACCAACAAACCCGCAAGGCAAATGGTACCTAATAACTCTTCCCATGCCATGTGACTTCCAGCCGAACCAACCCAGAAATAAAAATAAGCAATTGAAACAATTATTTGAGGTAGATAAAGGATCTTTTTCTAAGTTTTGTGCCAATACAAATTTCAATCTTTAAATTTTATCACCACATAGTGTATTTTAGAGAATAATTAAAAATAAATCGAAAAAATAGTATGGAGGGATGACCTGACGATAGGTGGCAGCACTATGAGTACTGATCGATAAACAATAGCGGCTCAGTTTACTGTGATGCACGGGAGGAGAGGTGTGGCGCGCTGCTGTGTGTTTCGTGCTGTTTTTCGTAGTCAATTTTCCGGAAGTGTGTATAGGTTAGGTACTGACTCTCAGATAGATTTGTGCGTTAACATGTGATCACTCAGTTTGTAGGCTTTCTTGCCTTTAAATTGAAATGCTCTACGTAACGCATCTTGATCAATGATCTAAAAAGCAACATCACAATCATGGGTAAAGACCAAGAACTGTTGGATGCAGCTAGGAATGGCTGCTATGCTGCTGTTGAAAAAATACTTCTGCAGAGGGCCAAGCGCTCTGGTCCTTTGGCAAGGTAAGATTGAGATATATTATGATTTGGGCTGATTCCCATGGTCTCTGCTCGGAGCTCCTATGCGATATAGGTACCTAACATGCTTATTAATGGGTTACAATTAGGGTTACAATTAATCAGCACCTTAAACACCCTTCTTCCAACTTTTTCCCCTCAACTTATCTTTTTGCCCTTCTTTTAGCCTAAAACAACCTTCTCTACAACTTTTGTGTATACTCCAATTTAAAGTCCCTCATTCCTAACCTTTTAACGCTACATGGCAACTGTATTTCACTCGGTTTTAGTATTTTTTCCCCATTCTGGACCTAACCTAAACAAGCATCTATCTGCAGACGATCCCCATGGACCAGGGTGTGGCAGGAAACAATTGTAATAACATAATCGAACCTGACCTAACCTTGGCCTTTACAGCAATCACGGTTGCAGTGACCCACATTTAGAACGCTCCACTCACATTCGCTCACTGCGCTGCAACACTAACAGGGGGGCTAATGGGGTAATGGGAGGGGGGGGGGGGCTGTCACCCCATGGACCCCCACTGCCCCAGACCATCTTGTAGACAAAACCATGGGGATTGTCTGCAGATAGATGTGTGTAACCTAGCACTAGTACAACTAAAAAAGGTTGGGAATGAGGGCCAAGAAGTTGGACTGGAGGTGAAAAGGTTGCTCCTTGTAGTAAGTTGTTATTGAGGGATTTTAAGTTGTAAATGAGTCTTCAGGTGGCAAAAGTATTATTCCCCCTTATTAATTATTATGTTTCAGATGATACTATTCATCTGGCATCAGTGTTGTGTGCAATGGTAGTGTTGTAAATGTTGGTAAATGTTGTAGTTTATAACCCAACATGTGATTTTAATCATTCTGTTAAATGAGACTAAAAATTTTAATATTTAAATTTGATCAATCATTTTTTAGACCACATATTGATATTCTTGTACCCTCTCAGGCTGATTCATTGTTCTCCCATTGTTGTAATTCCAGTGCCATCATGGATTTGTTCCTATTGCAAATAGTATAGTACATTTTTTCAATATTTCTTGCAAGGTGAAATCAAATTTTGGCTTATGCACAACTTTGGTTATGAAATGAAGCTATTAGCTAATGTTACTTTGTTCAACTTAGTACAATAAAATGTGCCAACTTCCATGCCTTCTTTTTGTGCTCAGATATAGTTATGATAATTGTTGTAAACTGTAAAGGATATAAACAGGCATCATGGACATGTGAAGAAGGTCAATAGTTTCAAATGCTATATTATAAATCCTGTATGCTATATGTTGTAATTTCGTTAGGCATACCAGTCTCAAAGCTATGAGAAAGTTACACATTATTCCAAGTAACATTGTGCTGGACTGAACATGAACTTCTCTCATTTGAACTGCACTGCTAATGCAATGCCCTGACTGGTCATCGTTTGTTGACAGCTTGCGGCGCGGTCCGGGGCCGAACATCCAGGACCCGAGCGGCTACACAGCTCTCCACCATGCGGCTCTGAACGGGCACAGGTGAGGCTCCCCCTCCCCTGTCCCACTGGGTCCACACAGGCGTGTTCCAGGAGTGAACTGGGGCAGGTCAAACGGCCCAGAGGCGGCTCTGGCCGTGTCTGTGTGACTGAGGGCTCCGCTTGGTGGGGTGGGTAGGGTGTGCCCGCGATTGCGCTGACCATGTTGACAGATTATCGGACGCGCTGCAACGCCAAATTACAGACGGGTTTGGGGCTGTCTGGTCGGAAGCAGAGACTAACGGGCTGGCTTCTTCGAACTTGAGCGAAGGCTCGAGCAGTTCTACGAGCTATCGATAAAAATAAAAAGCTTGAGTTCGGAACTCAGATGTTTGTGATTCATCGGTAAAGTGGTTTGAAGTTGGCCAGCAAGGGACAGCATGGTACAGTTGGATCACGTCGGGGAGCTTAATTGGGTCACGATAGGATGCACTTCGCGCATTGATCGACTTTTTTCTCCCGAGATGAAGTCACGAAAACATTTCGACTGGATCATTATGCAGTACAAGCTATCTCTTCTAACAAAATAGCATCGACGATTCCGGCCACGTCTTGAGATTTGCATGTCTTAACTGGTTGGATAGCGATTTTCCCCGGCCGTCTGGCGTCAATCTATGGAACTGCTGAGACGCGTCGAGCTTTCTAGGCATAACGACACAAGTTCCAGGTCAAAGCCGATTGACAATCGATTCCAATGGTTGGGTTTCCAAATGAGGTGTCTTGTGAACTACTTTCAGCCAAGCGACATCACAAACCGTCTGTCAATAACACGTCTGGTTAACTCTGCAGTCGAATCGCACCGAGCCCGTAATGTATCCGCTAAAGCGTAATGTTTTGGACTAGCTTATTGTATATAACATATGTTACAGTTAAAGTAAGAAATCCGTTATTTTGAAAAATAACTAGTTCCGCTGCAAACTAACTGAACAGTCAGTTAGTTTGCAACGTAACTAGTTAGTTTGTAAAATAACTGACCAATCAGTTAGTTTGTAACGTAACTAGTTAGTTTGCAACCTAACTAGTTTTGTTGCAAACTAACTAGTTAATTTCCGGAGTCGACGATGCATGTGGCGTAATTCATAGCTCAGCTCCGTGGCAATTAGGTTTTTGACCATCTGTGCTAACGCTCTGCCCGATTCATTCATAATTTTCTGCCGGTTCCGATGCATTCGTTATTTTCACCTCCTCAAGTTGGCGGACGCAGTCTACGATCCGCCCCCGGCGCTGTCCGAATGCGAGGTCGGGTCAAGTCTGGGTTCTGACGGAGCGCCGGTCAGTCATGGACGAGGCTTCGTGGCGTCGCGCGGTTGTGCTGAAGCGCTGTGCTGGTTTTGGTGGCGTGCGACTGTGGAGGGGAAGATGTCGCGATACATTTTCGATGAAAGATTTCAAGAGTGGGTCAGTGAGCAGAAGGCGCAAAACAATTGTGCTGTTGACGACGCAGAGCATGCAAACATAATTTATTTCTTGATTTTCCTTGACGGGGTTGAGGGTGGGGAGGAGGAGAGGAGAGGGTTGGTTGATACGACCCCAACGCCCCTAATTGAGCTAGGGCTTCGATAAAACAACTAGCGTGTTGCTTGTGATGAGAGGAAGCCGTTGATACCCGATTTTAAGGGTCTGGGTCATTAGGTGACCTCAGGTCATGTCAATGACGCGGATGTCATCAAAATCGTACATGCGTAGAGAGTTAATTATAATCGAGCTAAAATCGTGAATGAACATATAATTAGGCAAAATGGGTGTCAAATTTGAAAACAGCGTCACAAAACGTCCCAGAAACTACCAGAATAAAACAAAGTCATCTCAGGTCATCGGAGGCCAGTGACCTCGGTTGACCTGTGAAAGAGCATGCCCCCAGTGGAACATATAATTATGTAAAAATGGATGCCAAATTTAAAATCAGCATCTCAAAATGTCTTACAAACTGCCAAGAGGCCAACAACGTCATCTCCGATCATCAGAGTTCAGTGACCTCGGTTGACCTCTGAAAAAGTCAACCGAGGTCACGATATCAATGGAAACCATAAATGTCACCTGATAACACCAGTGCATATGCTCTTGAACTGTTAACAAACACTCGGAAACTGCACAAGTTACAAACATTAATACTACTGGACGCCAGTTGCGCCTGACATGACCTTGAGAAACAGGTCATTGGTCATGGGTCATAGGGGGTAGAAGTTTAAATTGCCAGGCTATGTGTCAAATTGCTAAAAAATAGGGTGCTGAAAGTTGCATCGCAATCAATTGATAAATACGCGAGCTATTCTCGAAAAAAAAAACGAGGGGGTGGTATACACCCCCCGCACTGGCGAGGGTAGATGTAGGCATACGGGTCGTATGCCTACATCTACCCTCGCCAGACTCGTCTTTCTCGCTTTCAAACGAAATGAGGTCCACTTGCGCCCGAGAGCAGAGATCTTCAGATAAGTTTCCGAGGAAGACGCTGATTACTTTTTTGGCCAATGCTATATTTTTTGACAAGTTCTCCGACTGCATTTTATCCCTACCACACCTGCTTTTTATTCCTACTCCTGTTATGTGCGCGTCATGAACTTTGTCAAAAAGTTCTGAGGTCTTCACTACTTCCAACTCCGTTCCTGTTCTCACCAATTTCTGGGTGACGCCGTAATCAACCACTGATAAGGTTACCAGCCATCTTCTCTGTTTAGATGGCGACGCCTGCACTTCGCCTTCCTCGTGACGCATCAATACATCAATTATGTTTGCATGCTCCGCGTCGTCAACAGCACAATTGTTTTGCGCCTTCTGTTCACTGGCCCACTCTTGGAATCTTTCATCGAAAATGTCTCGCGACATCTTCCCCTCCACAGTCGCACGCCACCAAAACCAGCACAGCGCTTCAGCACAACCGCGCGACGCCACGAAGCCTCGTCCATGACTGACCGGCGCCCTGACAGAACTTAGACTTGACCCGACCTCGCATTCGGACAGCGCCGGGGCGGGTCGTAGACTGCGCCCGCCAACTTGAGGAGGTGAAAATAACGAATGCATCGGAACCGGCAGAAAATTATGAATGAATCGGGCGGAGCGTTAGCACAGATGGTCAAAAACCTAATTGCCACGGAGCTGAGCTATGAGTTACGCCACATGCATCGTCGACTCCGCAAATTAACTAGTTAGTTTGCAACAAAACTAGTTAGGTTGCAACGTAACTAGTTATTTTGAAAAAATAACGGATTTCTTACTTTAACTGTAACATATGTTATATATTCAAGTTCGTATCACCCAAGCATGTTATCGTCCGTAGCAAGTGCTCATGACACCCAGAGACGAGAGGCGGACCACCAAATGTAGACCACTGTGCGGCTCCCCAGAAGCCATGGTGATCTACCAGATCACCAACCACCATCCCCAGACAACGCTAAGCCCAATATCAACTATACCCATCTACCATAACTCACCCGCCACACTTCGGCGACTCCTCAAATCAGATAAACATGACAAGTTCAGACCGCAATCCTCAGCGCTCAGAACATTTTTCAACCGCGCCACGTTAGGTAACTGCTTCCTCCCAGCCTCTATATCTGTCTGGCTTGTTCCGCTCGCCGCTCGCATTGGTGCATGCATAATTCACGTCTGTCCGTGGATGCGTATGAGCTCGCACCTTACCCGAGTCGTGCCCAAACACGGGTGCCGTCTCGGCCGTGATCCATAGATAATGTCCGACTGTCTGACTCCTGCCGTGCGTCCTGAACAGATGGGCGTGGCCCGGTCTCACTCATGCATCCGTAACGGGAGATAAACTGTTAGACAGACTGTGGGAGGTGTATATTGACCGATCTTAGACAGCTCCTGGCGCGTTCGTGGACGTGCTGTGGAGGTGTCCGCTGAGATCTTTTATGGAAGTCATGAATGGGAGTTGATGGGATTGTTGGTTATGGTCCACATTTGTAGCCTTAGTTTGAGTCTTGAGTCGTGGTATGAGTCTCTGAGTGGGAGTCGTGGTCTGAGTCTGTAAGTGAGAGTCTTGGCTGAGTGACGACACTAGCGTCAATGACAGACGTCGGAACGGCCGAGCTCACGCTGAAACGGATGTGTTTTTATCGTCCTGTGTCTCTGACCCGTTTGACTCATCTCAGCGCGTGTCTCAACGGAAGCTGGACTGCGCGTGGGGTTCTTGGAGGCCAAATCGTGGGCCGCATCGGAAACCGTATGACAAAACAGCTGAACGATGCGCACTGAAAGGTTCATGGTGCAACATTTGGCGGGGAGTAAGGGGAGTCGTGGAAGAACTTCGGCGGCTTATATTTCCTCTTTTTTTGGCACAGTTTGGATTTTGAGTGGCATGCTTCGTGCTAAAAATCCAATAATGATTTGTCTCTATGATAGTTTGTATGAATGAAAGCACGCTTGTATGTGCTTTGCAACTGTTGATCAATACACTAGTCGAACTTCAGGCATGGCGACCGACGAGTGTGGCGGCCTTTCACGTGTCACATTCCACATGGGACGTCTCGTGTCGGCATGTCGGCCCGCTAACAACGCTATCTGCCATCGGTACCGCCTGGCACCGACTGGTGACGGCTGGTGATGGCTGGTGGTGCCTGGTGGTGCCTGGTGATGGCTGGTGACGGGTGGTGTCAGCTGGTGATAGCTGGTGGTGGGTGGTGACTGGTGGTGACGAGAGATGACGGGTGGTGACGGGCAGTGTCAGAAAAGTGGTTCCACGATCTAAGTTCGCGGAACACATTTTTCGCCAGCGGCGGAACAATTTGTGTCGTGCGTTACCAGTTTTTTTTTATACGCGTTTCTTCACAGCCTATTTTCATATATGCCAATATGTGCATATATTATGTGAAGTTGATGAATCGTCAGTCGTATTTCCTGTACAGATATGGTCTTGTCGCCAGTTGGGGACAGAGACTCCCGGGTCGTATGTTAAAAAGGTACCTTGTATCGTTGTGTATGCGTATATGGGAAACGGGCTCATGTCTCAGTCTAAAGTACTGCTGTCTTTTGCATAACGTGTTTTAATGTCCCAGGGTTATGTATGGCCCGACGACGATGGTATCGGTGGCAGGTTGTAACCTGTATACGCAAAAACGTTTTTGGGCGGTTTTTAAAAAGTTTTTTTTTAAGTACCAGTTTTCCTTACCTGAATCACAGCAGAAATGTAGGATGTTGTGAATTTGGAGATCCGCCTTACAATTTGTTATCCTTGGGCCTGCCGTCGCATCCATTCCGGTCATTGTTTGTCAAGTCTCAGTCTATTTTTATGCTCGCCAGCCATTTGCACCCGCAGACTAAAACAAATCATTCTTTACTGTCAAAGTTTTCACGGAACAAACTTCCATGTTCAGAAAAATGTAGAGACGGGCCACTTTTCTGACACTGGTGACGGGTGGTGACGGGTGGTGACGGGTGGTGACGGGTGGTGACGGGTGGTGACTGCTGGTGGTGCCTGGTGATGGCTGGTGACGGGTGGTGTCAGCTGGTGTCAGCTGGTGGCGGCTGGTGATGGCTGGTGGCGGGTGGTGTCAGCTGGTGACGGGTGGTGACGACTGGTGGCGGCTAGTGATGACGTATGGTAGCTAGTGACGGCTAGTGATGGTTCGTGATGACTGGAATCGGCTGGTGAAGGTCTGGCGTTGGTTCATGTCAGGTAGCGTCAGCTGGTGCCGGCTGGTGCCGTCTGCTGCCGTCTGGTGACAGTCGATGTCGGCTGATAACATCTGGCGTCGACTGGTGACGGATGCTGTATGTTGGTGACGGATGGTGACGGCTGGTACCGACTGGTACCGACTGGTGACAGTCGGTGTGTATTACTGACGGCTGGTGACGGCTGGTGACACGCACCAGACCGCCGTTCGCCATCGATGCCGCACCACACAGAGTACACAGACCGTCCCGTCCCGGCGGGATGCGACGGATCCCGGCCGGACGGCGGTCGGCAGTCCCGGAAATGACCTGTTCCGGCCCACCGGAGGCTGGGGTGGCGGCGGGGCAAGGCGTGACCGATCCGCGCGGGGATCGGAGACATTGTTTCTTTGCGGACTGACTGTTTCTGCCAGTCACTTTCTATTCCGCAAGGTAGAGAAATGTCTTGGTGCCGTGTCTGTCGGTGACATCCGTACTGTGCCTTTGTGATGATTCGGGGTTCGTTCCTCCTTATCCAGCTAACACTTCACTACTGACGTGTTGTTGAGTTTAACTCTGCTGACCTCTGTTGATCTCTACTGACGTCTGTTGCCCACTACTGTCTCTGTTGGACTCTACTGAAACTCATCTGTCTCCGTTGAACTCTACTGAAACTCATCTGTCTCTGTTGAACGCTACTGAAACTCATCTGTCTCTGTTGAACTCTACTGAAACTCATCTGTCTCTGTTGAACTCTACTGAAACTCATCTGTCTCTGTTGAACTCTACTGAAACTCATCTGTCTCTGTTGGGCGCTACTGAAACTCATCTGTCTCTGTTGGGCTCTACTGAAACTCATCTGTCTCTGTTGAACTCTACTGAAACTCATCTGTCTCTGTTGAACTCTACTGAAACTCATCTGTCTCTGTTGAACGCTACTGAAACTTATTTGTCTCTGTTGAACTCTACTGAAACTCACCTGTCTCTGTTGAACTCTACTGGAACTCATCTGTCTCTGTTGGACTCTACTGAAACTCATCTGTCTCTGTTGAACTCTACTGAAACTCATCTGTCTCTGTTGAACTCTACTGCCTCTGTAGTGAACTCTACTGACCCCTGTTTACCCCTGTTGACCCCTGTTGACCCTTGTTGACCCTTGTTGACCCTTGTTGACCCCTGTTGACCCCTGTTGACCCCTGTTGACCCCTGTTGACCCCTGTTGACCCCTGTTGACCCCTGTTGACCCCTGTTGACCCCTGTTGACCCCTGTTGACCCCTGTTGACCCCTGTTGACCCCTGTTGACCCCTGTTGACCTCTCCGTCACCCTGCAGGGACGTGGTGGCTCTGCTGATGGCACACGAGGCTTCAGTGAACCTGGCCGACCACCGCGGCTCCACCCCGCTCCACCTGGCCGCCTGGACCGGCAGTGTCGAGGTCGTACGCACCCTCATCACGCACGGGCCCGGCATCGCCAACGTCGATTGTGTGGTGAGTACGGCAGGCGGCGGGGTGGGTGAATGTGGAGTCACACTGGCGATGTGATCGCGGGTTCGAGCCTCGGTACGTGCGAGCTTTTTCCTGGGTGGAATGATTGGTAACGGTGAGGTGGTGCTAACCGAAACGTAGGCGTGAAGGATATAGCCAATACGTGAATTCGAACCTAGCAAGGTGTGGTGCCTGCTAAGTGGTACCCAGTTTGCTAGTGTAGGCCACATTTGGTTAGGTACCAGCTACCAGCTAGCATAAATATGATACCAGCTACCATCATCAGTAGTGCTGCCTGTTGTTCTGTTCACGACCTGAGGCATCGTACCTAATCAAAAGGCGATTCAGGACGCGCACAGCATGCATTCCTTGCCGTGAGGTCCAACTGATAGCAGAAGTCAACATCGGCGAGGAAGCTCCGAGTGATCTGATAAGGCGAGCAGCAGCTGTACTTTCACCCACAGACGGCCAGCGCTGTGTATCTCGGGCGCGGCTGTCCGCCGACTGGTGACTGTGGCTGTGCTGCCGCAAAAACGGCTGGCGGGCTGCCGACGCGGTTAGTTTCTCTGTGCGCCGCGCGGTGGCGTGCGTTTGGGAGCCAGCACGACGGCATGGTGTCTAAATCACACTCTGAGAGCAGACATGCACGCGCGACGGCCACGCTGAGCGTGATGAAATGGGACGTTGAACTTTTTAGATAGTGGTGATTGGGCGGCTTGGCAGAATTTCAAACATGTGAGTAATCATTTAGAAAACTTCAACATCAGATCTATGCAGTGGATCATACATACGGAAGTTTAAACAGTTCGCGAATGAATTAATTTATAAATATTTGACTCACTGCCGGAAAGCTTCAAGATGAATGACGCGTCAGTTCTTGGACATGTCGTATTTTATAAGCTAACCCCCTGAGACCAAGAAGCGCAGTAATTTGATATGAAGAGAAGATATCATTCACGAATTTACCGTTATATCTCGTGCAGTATGGACATCAAACAGTAATCGCACTCTCTTGGCGTGCGCCTAGCTCGCTTACTGCTGTGTAGCGTCACCACTGGTGTCGTGCGGCGCTGGTGCTGTGCGGCGCTGGTGTTGTACACTGTAATCGTGCCACGTTAGTGTCACGGACACCACTGGTGTCGTGCGGCGCTGGTGTTGTACACTGTAATCGTCCCACGTTAGTGTCACGGCACCACTGGTGTCGTGCGGCGCTGGTGCTGTGCACTGTGATCGTCCCACGTTAGTGTCACGGCACCACTGGTGTCGTGCGGCGCTGGTGCTGTGCACTGTAATCGTGCCACGTTAGTGTCACGGCACCACTGGTGTCGTGCAGCGCTGGTGTCGTGCGGCGCTGGTGTCGTGCGGCGCTGGTGCTGTGCACTGTAATCGTGCCACGTTAGTGTCACGGCACCACTGGTGTCGTGCAGCGCTGGTGTTGTACACTGTAATCGTGCCACGTTAGTGTCACGGCACCACTGGTGTCGTGCAGCGCTGGTGCTGTACACTGTAATCGTGCCACGTTAGTGTCACGGCACCACTGGTGTCGTGCAGCGCTGGTGCTGTACACTGTAATCGTGCCACGTTAGTGTCACGGCACCACTGGTGTCGTGCAGCGCTGGTGCTGTGCACTGTAATCGTGCCACGTTAGTGTCACGGCACCACTGGTGTGGTGCAGCGCTGGTGTTGTACACTGTAATCGTGCCACGTTTAGTGTCACGGCACCACTGGTGTCGTGCAGCGCTGGTGCTGGGCGACAGTGAAGTCAACGGTCACTAATCCGTGCCACGTTAGTGTCACGGCACCACTGGTGTCGTGCGGGCGCTGGTGTTGTACACTGTAAACGTGGCCACGTTAGTGTCACGGCACCACTGGTGTCGTGCAGCGCTGGTGTTGTACACTGTAATCGTCCCACGTTAGTGTCACGGCACCACTGGTGTCGTGCAGCGCTGGTGTCGTTGCGGCGCTGGTGTTGTACACTGGTAATCGTCCCACGTTAGTGTCACGGCCACACTGGTGTCGTGCGGCGCTGGTGTTGTACACTGTAATCGTCCCACGTTAGTGTCACGGCACCACTGGTGTCGTGCAGCGCTGGTGTCGTGCGGCGCTGGTGTCGTGCGGCGCTTGGGTGCTGGGCACAGTGAAGTCAGCGATCAACTGTAATCGTCCGCACGTAGTGTCACGGCACCACTGGTGTCGTGCAGCGACTGGTGCTGTGCACTGTGATC
>JAXIVJ010003726.1:7500-15000 GCA_036785665.1 Chirona hameri | reverse complement strand
GCTGTCATACAACCCCAACAGAAAACAAACATGAGCAGGTTACCAGCACAGGTCAATTGACACCGGTCACAGTTTACATTGTCACGTGCCACCGGTCACTGATCTGTAGGTCAGGTCAGTCAACGGTCCTCCGACTATCAGTCACAAGGTCAGCAGTCATTCAGCTGTAGGTCATTGGTCAACAATCGGTCAGCTGTAGGTCACAGATCAGCAGACGGCCATTGTGGTTCACAGGCCAGCAGCGAACAGTCATTCAGCTGTAGTCACAAATCAGCAGTTGGTCATTTTGTAGGTCATATGCCAGTTTCAGTCTCTATCTCGGTCACTATCATCTCGGTCACTCGGTCACTATCATCAGTCACAGGTCAGTCATAGGTCACAGGCCATGTGTCGGTCAAACCATCGGTGACCTATCGTCCGTTCTGCGGCCTATCGCTCTCTGTCTGACGTCGGTCTAACCGTGACCACCTGGTGCGGCATGCGCCGGCGGCGCGTGGCTTGGGCGGGCCGCAGGTGCAGACAGCCGTCACGTATCACGAGATAAGGAGCTTCGCCGCCGTGGTGGAGATAGGGGCTGCTCCGTCCGTGGTGGAGATAAAGCTGCTGCGGCCGTGTTGAGTCACTCAGGGGCGTGGCTGGCTGCTGCAGCTCTCGAGCTCCAGGGGTCCGTGGTGGAGATAGGAGGCTGCTGCGGCCGTGTTGAGTCACTCAGGGCGTGGCTGGCTGCTGCAGCTCTCGAGCTCGCAGGGGTCCGTGGTGGAGAGATAGGAGCTGCTCCGTCCGTGGTGGAGATAGGAGCTGCTGCGGCCGTGTTGAGTCACTCAGGGGCGTGGCTGGCTGCTGCAGCTCTCGAGCTCCAGGGGTCCGTTGCATCGCGTTGCGGTGGAGTGGTGGACTGCCGGGTTGGGTTCGAGGGTGATGTGATTCACACGGTAGGGCTGATATTGATTGGGGAGGGGAGACGGACCGCGCCCTTGCTATACCCAGTCTGGTTCTGGTACACTACCAGGCTGTCATAAGACAGAGGTCTGTCTTATGTGGTCTTGGGGACTATATACAGCTATGTAATACGCGTTGCCTAAGCGTACAAAATAAATGTGATACGTAATTAATGACACATGTGTGTTACATTTCGTCATTTATTGCCGTATCACAGCCTTAAACATCACCCGCCACTATCCTTTCTTCTCTTCTGCTGTCATACCACGGGCGCCGTTTTTGAACGGACCACAACACATCATTGCTTGGTGGTCTCAGCCGGCCACAGGCTGGGGACCGCCAACACGGCGGGGGGGACCAATCTCTCAGGCTCGGCGCTCAGGTGTGAACTTCGGCCGGCCGGACCGTGACCTCGGCCGGCCGGCCGGACCGCACGGTGTCGAGCTCCGGGGACGCTGCATCCGTGACCGGACGTCGATCGAGTCCAGCACAGGAGACGGAACTCCACCGCTGAGATGGCAGCGGTGCACTGTGTCACCCCAGACTGAGCACCGGGACGCTGCATCCCGTGACCGGACGTCGATCGAGTCAGCACAGGACGGAACTCCACCCTCGCGATGGCAGCGGTGCACTGTGTCACCCTCAGACTGAGCACCGGGACGCTATGCATCCCGTGACCGGACGTCGATCGAGTCAGCACAGGACGGAACTCCACCGCTGAGATGGCAGCGGTGCAACTGGTCACCCCAGACATGAGCTCCGGGACGCTGCATCCCGTGACCGGACGTCGATCGAGTCAGCACAGGACGGAACTGCCCCTCAGAGTGGCAACGGTGCACTGTGTTCACCTCAGACTGAGCCTCATAGAGTCGTCTCAGTACCCTGTGTACCTGTGTCTCGGATCTTAGTACCTGTGTCTCGGTCTCATTACCTGTGTCTCGGTATCAGTACCTGTGTCTCAGTACCTTGTCTCAGTCTCAGTACCTGTGTCTCGGTCTCAGTACCTGTGTCTCGGGTCTCAGTACCTGTGTCTCGGTCTCAGTACCTGTGTCTCGGTCTCAGTAGCTATGTTTCTGTACCTTATCTACACTCTTGTTTGCCATGGGCTGGGGACAGATCCTAGTGGCTATGGAGTATGGCCCACCCAGAACGATCTGAACTCGGCCACCTTTGACACATATCCTAATTTGACAGAAAACTTTCATGAACACTTTAAGAAAATATTTCTTTGTCGAAAAGTATGTTTAAACCTGTCTAGACAAGCAAAATATGATGTGCTTGTTTTATATTTTGTCCCAACAGTACTGGGAGTTGCCCGGTAAACCAATTTCGAATGACTGGTGCGGGACCGACCAGGGTGGCATTGGCTGTTGTATCTGCTGCGCGGGCTCTAATGCATCACGGCGGACGGCCGTGTGGTATCAGCCAGGCGCGGTGTGTCGCAGCGCGGCGCTCTAATGCATCACGGCAGGACGGCCGTGTCAGTATCAGCCCGGCGCGGTGTGTCGCTGCGTCGCGCTCCTAATGCATCACGGCGGACGGCCCCGGTGTCGTAACAGCCCGGGCGCGGTGTGTCGCTTGCGCGGCCGCTCTAATGCATCACGGCGGACGGCCGGTGACATATCAGCCCGGCGCGGTGGTGTGTCGCTGCGCGGCGCTCTAATGCATCACGGCGGGACGGCCGTGTCGGTATCAGCCCGGCGCGGTGTGTCGCTGCGCGGCCGCGTCTAATGGCATCACTCGGCGGGACGGCCGTGTCATATCAGCACACGGCGCGGTGTGTCGTCTGCGCGGCGCTCTTAAATGCATCACGGCGGACGGGCCGTGTCCGTATCAGCCCGGCGCGTGTTGTGTCGTCTGCGCGGCGCTCTATGCAATCACGGCGGACGGCCGTTTGGTCGTGTATCAGCCCGGCGCGTGTGTCGCTGCGCGGCGCTCTAATGCATCACGCCGGACGGCCGTGTCGTATCAGCCCGGCGCAGTGTATCTGCCTGCGGCGGCGCTCTAATGTCATCCTGGCGGGACGGCCGTGTCCGTATCAGCCCGGCGCGGTGTGTCGCTGCGCGGCGCTCTAATGCATCACGGCGGACGGCCGTGTCGTATCAAGCCCTGGCGCGAGGTGTGTCCGCTGCGCGCCGCTCTAATGCATCACGGCGGACGAGCACGTGTTCGTATCAGCCGGGGCGCGGTGTGTACGCTGCGCGGCGCTCTAATGAATCACGGCGAAGGCCGTGTCGTATCACCCGGCGCGTGTGTGTCGCTGCGGCTGGCGCCGCTCTAATGCAATCACGGGCGGGGACGGCCGTGTCCCGTATCAGCCCGGCGCGGTTGTGTCGCTGCGCGGCGCTCTATGCATCACGGCGGACGGCCGTGTCGTATCAGCCCGGCGCGGTTAATGTGTCGCTGCGCGGCGCTCTTTGCATCACGGCGGACGGCCGTGTCGTATCAGCCCGGCGCGGTGTTGTCCGCTGCGCGGCGCTCTAAGTGCATCACGGGCGACGGCCGTGTCCGTATCAGACGGCCGCGCGGTGTGTCGCTGCGCGGCGCTCTAATGCATCACGGCGGACGGCCGAGGTCGTATCAAGCCCGGGCGGTCAGGTCCTTCTTGCATGTTTGGCGCGGCGCTCTAATGCATCAGCGGGACGGCCGTGTCGTATCAGCCCCGGCGCGGTGTGTCGCTGCGCGGGCCGCTCTAATGCATCACGGCGGACGGCCGCCCTGTCGTATCAGCCCGGCGCGGTGTGTCGCTGCGCGGCGCTCATAATGCAATCACGGCGGACGGCCGTAGTCGTATCAGCCCGGCGCGCGGTGTGTCGCTTGCGCGGCGCTTCTAATGCATCCGCGGCGGACGGCGTGTCGTATCAGCCCGGGCGCGGTGTGTCGCTGCGCAGGCGCTCTAATGCCATCAGGCGGACGGCCGTGGCGTATCAGCCCCGGCGCGGTGTGTCGCTGCGCGGCGCTCTAATGCACACGGCAAGACGGCCGTGTCGTATCAGCCCGGCCGCGAAGTGTTGGTCGCTGCGCGGCGCTCTAATGCTTTCCTTGCGACGGCTGTGTCGTATCACCCGGCGCGGCGTGTGTCGGCCGTGACAATGGCGCCACAGCCCGTGAGTGGTGCCGCTGGGCCCGTCCAGACGCCGAGTGGCCGGGCGGCGAGCCCATCTGGGGCACCCCCCTTCATTCACCCTGTCCGGTCCTGACCCCGGGTCAGTGTTGTGACGGCGTGGACGCCGCTGAAGGGCCTTGACCGGTCTGAGACGAGGGGAGGGGATATGGTCAGTGTTTTTGACGGGCGTGACGCCGCTGAGGTCTGACCCCTGGTCCCGTCTGAGACGAGGGGAGGGGATATGGTCAGTGTAGTGATCGGCGTGCACGCCGCTGAATGTCTGACCTGGTCCGGTCTGAGACGAGGGGAGGGGATATGTCAGTGTTGTGACGGCGTGACGCCGCCTGAAGGTCTGACCTGGTCCGGTCTGAGACGAGGGAGGGGATATGGTAAGTGTTGTGACGCGTGACGCCGCTGAAGGTCTGACCTGGTCCGGTCTGGAGGGACGAGGGGAAGGGGATATGGTCAGTGTTGTGACGGCGTCTGACGCCGTGAAGTCTGACCTGGTCCGGTCTGAGACGAGGGGAGGGGATATGGTCAGTGTTGTGACGGCGTGACGCGATGAAAGGTCTGACTTGGTCCCGGTCTGAGGACGAGGGGAGGGGATACTGGTCAGTGTTGTGACGGCGTGACGCCCCGCCGCTGATGGTCCTGACCTGTCCAGGTCTGAGACGAGGTAGGGGAGGGGATATGGTCAGTGTGTGACGGCGTTGACGCCGCTGAAGGCCTGAACAGGTCTGAGACGAGGGGAGGTGGATATGGGGTCGTGTTGTGACGGCCGTTGACCGCGCTGAATGTCCTGACTTGGTCCCGGTCTGAGACGAGGGGAGGGGATATGGTCAGTGTTTGTGACGGCCGTGACGCCGCTGAAGGTCTGACCAGGTCCGGTCTGAGACGAGGGGAGGGGATATGGTCATTGTTGTGACCGGCGTGACGCCGCTGGAAGGTCTGGACTTGTCCTAGGTCTGAGACGAGGGGAGGGGATATGGTCAGTGTTGGACGGCGTGACCGCCCCCGCCGCATGAAGGTCTGACCTGGTACCGGTCCTGAGACGAGTGGGAGGGGATATGGTCAGTGTTGTAGCGGCGTGACGCCGCAGTAATGGTCCTGACCTGGTCCGGTCTGAGGACGAGGGGTGGGGATATGGTCAGTGTTGTGACGGCTGACGCGCTGAGAGTCTGACCTGGTCCGGTCTGAGACGAGGGGGGGGATATGGTCAGTGTTGGTTGTGACGTCGTGACGCCGCTGAAGGTCGGACCTGGTCCGGTCTGAGACGAGGGGAGGGATATGGTCAGTGTTGTGACGGCGTGACGCCGCTGAAGGTCTGACCGGTCTGGAGACGAGGGAGAGGGGATATGGTCAGTGTTGTGACGGCGTGACGCGCTGAAGGTCTGACCGGTCCCGAGACGATGGGAGAGGGGATATGGTCAGTGTTGTGACGGCGTGACGCCGCTGAAGGCCTGACCGGTCTGAGACGAGGGGAGGGGATATGGTCAGTGTTGTGACGGCGTGGACGCCGCTTAAGGTCCTGTCCTGGTCCGGTGTCTATGAGACGAGGGGAGGGGTAATGGTCAGTGTTTTGTGACGGCGTGACGCCGCTTGAATGTCTGACCTGGTCCGGTCTGAGACGAGGGGAGGGGATATGGTCAGTGTGTGACGGCGTGGACGGCCGCTGAATGGTCTCTGACCTGGGTCCGGTCTGAGGACGAGGGGAGGGGTATATGGTCAGTGTGTGACGGCGTGACACGCGGTTGAAGTCTGACCGGTCTGAGACGAGGGGAGGGGATATGGTCAGTGTTGTGACGGCGTGACGCCGCTGAATGTCTGACCTGGTCCGGTCTGTAAGACGAGGGGAGGGGATATGGTCAGTGTTAGTGACGGCGTGACGCCGCTGAAGGTCTGACCTGGTCCGTTCTGAGACGAGGGGAGGGGATATGGCAGTGTTGTGACGGCTTGACGCGCTGAATGTCTGACTTGGTCAGGTCCTGAGACGAGGGGAGGGGATATGGTAGTGTTGTGACGGCGTGACGCCGCTGAATGTCTGACTTGTCCCGGTCTGAGACGAGGGGAGGGGATATGAGGTCAGTGTTGTGACGGCGTGACGCCGCCTGCAATGTCTTGACTTGTGTCCGTCTGAGACGAGGGGAGGGGATATGGACAGTAGTTGTGACGGCGTGGACGAGCCGCTGAAGGTCTGACCGGTCTGAGACGAGGGTGAGGGGATGTGGTCCTTGTGCTGTATAGCTGCCATACCTGGCCTGGGCGTCGTCACAATGGTGGCTTTGTCGGTGGGGTCACTCAGCTCGGAGACGCTGAAAAGGCTAGTTCCCCGTCTGTTGTCCTTATGAGGGTCAACTCTACCTCGCCAGCCGGCCGGGCAGACGGGCTCCCGGGCTGTTGTATCTCACAAGGCGCCCTGATTGTTGGCCCTTCGCTCCCACCAGACAAGGCTTCGTCTAGCATTATCTCCCTCCCTTACAAGGCGTTATCAGCATCTCGCAGCGTTGTTGTCTGTGCTACCCCGTCGCCCACTATCCGCCACCATATCGCACAGATGGAGGGACGATGACTGGCCTACAGACCTCCCTTCTTCTCCTTCCCGCTTGCTACGGTTTAGTCTCAGCACAAGCGTCTGGCTGGCGATACATGTTCGTACAGGCATTCCAGCCGCTGCTGTCCCTGTCGGCATCAGCAGCGACGTCAGCGTCTCAGCGTCCAACATCAGCGCTCATCGACAGTGCATCAGCGTCACCAAGCGCTCATCGTACCGTGTTCAGCGTCACATCAGCGCTCATCGTACAGTGCTCGCGTCAACATCAGCGCTCATCGTACAGTGTCAGCTTCCAGAGTCAACAGCAGCGTCATCGTACATGTGCTCAGCGTCAACATCAGCGCTCATCGTACAGTGCTCAAGCTGTCAACATCAGCGCTCCATCGTACAGTGTTCAGCGTCAACATCAGCGCTCATCGTGCAGTGCTCAGCGTCAACATCAGCGCTCAATCGTACAGTGCTCAAGCGTCAACATCAGCAGCTCATCGTACAGTGCTCAGCGTCAACATCAGCGCTCAATCGTACAGTGCTCAGCTCGTCAACATCAGCGCTTCATCGTACAGTGCTCAGCGTCAACATCAGCTGCACATCGTACAGGTGCTCAGCGACAACATCAGCGCTCATCGTACAGTGCTCAGCGTCAACACCAGCGCTCATCGTACAGTGCTCAGCAGTCAGCACAAGCTGCGTCAGCTGCGGTGTCTTCAGGCATCTGGACTGCTAACTGTTCCGGCCGCCCTGAGAGATCGACGGGAGCTGTACGGAGCGGCCGTGCGGCTGGCTGTGGCATGGGACGGCGGAGTTGTTGGGAGATCGAGTCTGGCAGCTCGGACGCCTGGTGCTGACCTTCAATACCGCCCCGCGCACACACCGCCGCCGCCGCCGCCGCCGCTGCTGCTGCCGC